>JAPYZI010000206.1:0-68626 GCA_030523105.1 Ophioninae sp. A BG-2022a | reverse complement strand
GAGATTCAATGGGTGTGTTTGGACAAGGTTTTTCCTTAACTTAAATAATGGCGTTAGATTCATATTGATATCTCATATAGTTTTCCCGGAAAGTATATATCACTTATATGTATGTGAGAATCGGTTGACACGCGTACATATACGTGTGCGTTTTCGTTGGGAGGGAACTACGCGCGCCTTTTCTCCACGCTGCGCTCGTAACGAATCGACACGTACTTAAAGACACACGCGGGCACGCTCAGCGCTCGGCAATTGTCCTGCCACGATTCTTCGCCCGAAAAGTGAAGACTTCGCGTGCGGGGCGCGCCATCCGGCGCTAGTTACTCGCAGCGCAAAATCCCAAAATTGTTATTACCGACGTAACGAGGTGCCACGTCAAAAGTTTTCAACTTGTTCGTCATTCCCCTAAGGCAGGATTCTACTTTGAAACTTCAAAAAAATCAATTTTTCTTTTTTAGGATCTTTGAAAGTAAATATATTGAAGAATATTCTGTAAAAATGGTGCAGGCATTGCTGATTAAGCGTAAGATCATTTTTGAAACTAAACATTTAAACAATGTTGTAGATTTCAAAAATAATTATAAAAAATTATTTTTGAAATTTCAAATGCATAAAATGGGTGATATAAATATTATGAATGCATTTCAATAGTGTATTTATTAAGTCTAATAAATCCTATATCTTTATTCCCAATCTCATTAAAAATTCATAAAAATAGTATTTTTCTCGAGCACTGAAAGTAGAACCCTGCCTTATCTTCATGTTTACGATTTCTTGCCGCCTCGAATAAATTCATTAATACAAATTGGCATCCGTGATACCAATCGAGGAGACATCGAACTCCGCTCGAACCGTGACGACAATTTATCAATAGTGGATAAAAAAAACGATCAGAAAATAAAACCTGGCGAGACGATCCAGCGAGTGAAGTGAACAGAAATAATGTTACCGTATACTTTTATTTGTTTAAATTATTCCTATAATAACATTTATTTATTATTTATTATTTATGCTATATTGTTTAAAAGTTTTGTTTCTTTTCCATATATTTTTTACTTGAATTTATTATTAATTATTATTAAGATTTATTTATATAAAAATGACAAAAATCTGTGATCTCAAAATACAACTCACAAGATAATAATGTTGTACCCTTTTGTTTATTAATGGACCTCTTGCTTTTTCGGCACTTTTTATGCTAGTTTTTTCTATTAACAAAAGGAATTTACGAGAATGCCGATATACTCGGACTGAAGACTGAAGAATCGATCCCCATGCGTGTATTCCACCGTTTCGCGTGAGTCGCTCTGGTAAAACGGTACGATATAAATTGTTTCCTTTTCTTGCTCCGTAAAAGTAGCGCAGTAAAACTCCGGAAATTACATGCATCAGAAGTACGAGTGATTCTGCAAATGTCTCTCCCCTCCCCCTTTGACTCTTTCGCTTTTTCCCTCACAGAAACACACACATGGAGAGACGAGTATTTCCTACCATAAAAAAAAAAAAATTGGCCACCTGCGATTTTCGTTCAGCGCAACGAAAAAGGGGAGTGATAGATGGTGAAAAAAAAAAATGGATGTGTGGGTTGTTAAAAACGTTCTTCGGTTTCCTCGTAAATCCTGAGCAGGTATTGGTTAATCGTTCGTACACACTAGCACGAAACTGACAAAGGGATAGTACACGGTATGAGATAAACGAAATTGGATGTTACAAAGATCTTTTTAAATCCAGGGAAACTCATAGCCTTGTTTGAATACTGTCATCGGAATAGTCCTTCAGATTTTTTATTCCGACGAAACTCCCTCGATACCCACTTGTTAATTTTTCTTTTTTCTCGTATACTTCGCTCCGTTCTTTCTCTTCCTCTTTGGTCATTTTCTCTCTAGATAAAATACTCGTCTATGAGCTCACATACTTTTTACTATTTTTGCGTTTCAATCCGTCGTCTTTCAACTGGTACACCTTCTCGTTCCAATCGAGCGAAGCTTCCAACGGCCGGATATTATATCCAGCTTGAAAACGTCCCAGTAAAAGTGATTCTCCAATGTCCGCTGGGGCGCGTGCACGAGTCCGGAAACTCGTGCGTACAAAGGAAAATCTACCTGCATGGATCATACGGTTTCATAAATTGGACCACTGACTATTCGCCGACCATTTCTCTGTCATTCCGTCTCTCACTTCGGGTTTATTTTTAATTACGTTCATTTATGACGAACGTGACGTTACTCACGTTTCGTTCAATTTTCTCTACTGTATTTTCGGCCAGATGCTCTTTTCACGATGTTCCTCTCTATTCGGTGAATAATATATTGATTGATTTTACGTTATGGTAATGTGACAAATTTATATGAATCTTTTATTTCGCAATTAAAAAATTTGAAACTTTTAATTCGAGTAATTTTTTTATTTAAAATGGGAAAATTTATAATATTTATTCGAAAAATGTTTAATCTTAAATTAAGTAATTTTTAATAAATTATCATTTTTAACTCCAGATTGTAATATAAAAATAAAAGTGTTTAAGATTTTTTTTTTTTTCGATTCGTAATTTCTATTAACATTTCTTTTTGATTGGAAATAAAAAATAATTCACATCAGTATGTCATATTTTCATAACGTGAGATCAATGAATATATTATTTCTCAAATGGAGAAACTTCGTAAAAAGAGCATCAGGCTGAAAATTGACCGAAACGAACGAACTGAAAATAAAAATGTATTAATTAAAAATTTGGATCTCCGAAAAACCAGACTGGGAAATCGAGAACTCATCGTATTGTCAATACCGCGTTCTTGCAACGTTCACTACCCGCACGGACGTTGCTCTAGGCACATAAAATAAATGCCCGTTTGCGGGCACAAGCTCGTTTCGCGAATTTTCTCATCTTGCTATCCGGTATTAAATTTCGAGCAGTTTTGAGACGAAATTGCAGCGAGACCTTTCCTCAGTTTTATCTTAATAACTGTTGGCCCTACGAATGCCGAGGGCTATTTGATGGGATCCAATGAAGCAGAGAGATCTCAAGAAGAACGGTATGACATGTTTAATACCTATGGTATTATAAGGGTAAATACGCACGTATGTTATATTCCGAAAATCATGAAATCATAATGGAGCCCAACATGAACGTGAATAAAATGATTGATCCATTTATGAGATCTGAATAAATGGCATACATGTCATTCATTCAGATCTCATAAAGGCATCAATCTTTTTATTTTTTGCTTAAACACCGTCACCCTTCAATAATTTTGAAAAATATGCATTAATAAGATTTAATCCTGACAATCAATTCGTATAAAACCTAATAAAATGAAAGATCCTGAATGAGCGAGAAACAAAAAAAATATATTTTAATAAATGTCCATTTGGTAATTAAATAGTTTAGTGACTTTTCTTGAATAATAGCCTCCGATTGATTTTTTTACAATGTATTGAGTTTTGTGGTTTAAAAAATGATGTTACATTGTGGGAGACAATTTTTTAGGTTCCAAATTTGTTCACGAAATAAAGCATTTAAAGAAATATAAAAATTTGGAGATCTACGGACTTTCACTTTTTCTTAGATATTATTCGTCAATAAAAAATGAAAATTCATAAACTCGTTCCCGAAAATCAAGATGTAAAACGGCAGATCTTTTGCTTATTGATCCGTTTCGTCCATTCTATTCTATTTTCATCCTCGAGAAGGAACAAAATTAAAAAAAAAAAAAAAAAAAAAAAAACAAAGGCAAATAAAATCCCACGTTACCAGTGATGAACTTCATACAAAAAAAAGTAACTAAAAAGAAGAACACGTAGTCAGTTATCTCCATTATCACTGGGAGACATTTAACGCGCTTTAATTAACGAAGCTGCACGATAATTATCGAAGCAGGTCCCATCTCACTCAGCTCTTTCCGTCCCGTAGTCAGCTGTCCGCCGTTGACAGGGTACAGGGGAATAAGGCCAAGAAGAGAATCGTGGATAACGAAGATAACAAAACCCCGTTCTTGATGCATATCATATCCTCGTCTCTTGTAGTCACGGAGATTCGTTCTCTTAGTTGCGCGCCATTACGTTTGGAAAGAGGAAACAAGAACTGATGGCACGAAGTCGTGAGAGAGAGAGAGAGAGAGAGAGGAAGGTGGAAGGTGAGAAGAGGAGTGAATGGACGGGGAAGGGGGAGAGGATAAGAGAAGGATCCTTGATAGGTTGCTTAGTGTGGTGGCAACCGCAGAAACCAACATCGCTAGCATGCTTAACCCAACTCTCGCCCCTTCGTTACCCTCCTCGCGTTTCTTTCTCCCTAGCTTCCTCTCAGAGACTATCCGTGACGAGGACCAACGGTATCGCGAATAATTAATATTGCGGTCCGTTTGCACGAGTAATCACAGTACTACGGTTCAACCACCGCAAGCTCGGAGCTCCTCAGTGAGCCCGAAGCTCCGCTTTTGGCTATGCCTCTCGTCTCTGCCACTCGTCTTTGCGCCTATTTCTATCCCTCCCCCCCATCCTTTCTCTCTCTCTCTCTCTCTCTTTGGTACAGAGACTGCACACAGCATTGCAAGAGCTCTGGCAAAGCTCGCTTACGGGGATCCCTCCTACCCAAGACTTGTTGAGAGCACATGACTCAAGAGGATTTGGCCGATACACGCGACCCGTTGGGTGGACCCTTTGTACTTCAAAAACTACAATCCTGTAATATATTCCGCATCCTATCGTTCCTTTGTGGGCAAAGGTATAAATAATAATAGAAAAAACGTATTTCGTATTTAAATGCATTCAAGTCAGCTAACGGTAACAAGATTCACATTCTGACTTCTCAATGATCGGAAAGACAAGATTTCGTCTTTTTATTTTTTGTTTTTTTTTTTGTTCCTATTAATTCTATCGTACAACGATAACGGCTCGTAACCGGGTGTTAATTAGACTTGTATCTAGCTTTCGTCGAAACGTTCTTTGCGAATTTAACGCTTTGAAGAAACGAATTATTATCGCTTTCTTTAATCGGTGTATGATACACTTGGGCAATCGTTTCTTTTTATTCCTTTTTCACTGAAAAATTATTCATAAAAAGAGTCATCCAATTTCTACGCGAGTTTCATTGACTGGTTAATTCTAAGAGACTCCAATTTTATATCGAAAGGAAAATTATTGAGTTTCGTTTTAATTGACTTTTCTGTTGCTTCGCGAAGATTCGACGGTTGTATGGTTAATATATTTTATCCCTATGATAGCTTTTGTCATCTTCTGTTCACTTTTATTCTCATTGGTATTTTGACGTCCCCAACGAATGTTAAATGTGACTAGTGTTAAACGATTTTTTCCGCTTTGTCTGCGTACGTACGTTGAATAGCGAGAGAGAGAAGAATCGAAGAGGTTAAGAGAAACATCGAGAGAGTTGCTTTCGAGAAGGCTATTCGAAAAGTAGCGAGAATGCAAAGCGGATGTCTACGCCAGAGATCAAGAAACTTGCAAATTTCCGTTCGATATTTTCAACAATTTTCCACGATGCTTCGTAAAACTTGCACGCGTTGTTTGTAGGCGTGTCCGCAATCTAAAATAGGTACAGAGAAAATTAGGAAGAAAGTTCAACGGTTCGCGATTCAGCTGAGAAAATTAAAACCGGATTTGAATACAAGGGTGAAACGGTGTTGAGTGAATTTACCCGCGAGATCGTCGAAAAAGTGAAATTCCTTTCTATTTTTTTTTTCCTTCTCAACGTGTACTTAACGAAATGAGTCGTTTGCAAATATCGTTGGGCCGAGAGGGTAGATAGAAGCTAGGGTGAGACAGAAGTAGAGACAGAGTGGGAGCACGAGGGAGATGACCCGCAAAAGAGGGTAGGGAACGTAGATTTAAAAAATTATGGAAATCCCGGGAGGAAAGATCGCTGAGGGCGCAAACCTCGAAACGATTTGCCAAACAAATCGACGAATAATAAAAAAAAAAGAAAAAGGACTAATCGTTTACAACAGCTACGTGGCACTAATCGCGTTTGCCTGTCGCTGAGGGGAAAGAAAACGTCGAATCGCATTGGACGGTCGAATGGATGGGGAGTGAGGAACCGAGTTTGAATTTAAGACACCCTCTTCCAATTAGATTTGGTGCGATAAAAAAAAATGCTTCACCAAGCACTGTCGTCGTTGCTGGGAAACCACGTCCGCAAACTTAATACCAGTCAAAAATCGCTCGCTGTCTCTCTCATCTCTCCCTATCTCTACTCTTGGGCGGGAAGTAATTTCAAGACCTTAACAGACTCATTCAATTTCCCCTCAGACGAATTTCGATAATGCGTGTGGTATATGCACTCCGCCAATTTCACTTTTCGATTCGGAGGGAACGAGTTTTCTCTGCCCGATGAAACGTGGAATGAAATATATATATACATACATTTATAACGTGTACTCCCAGGAAAGAAACATTAAAAACGCTCGTTTGCTTGTTTACTGTTTATTCGCTCAACGGAAGTGGCAACGTCGAGTCGCTGAGAACCAAGTCCACGTTGGTGCATCAACGATTTAAAAATGAAAAAAAAACTCATTTACTCCCTTCCTCGGGGAGGAAAAATTAGGAACTCGAGTGGAAAGTAGAAAGAGCACAGGGGTGATCAGAGAAGTGGAATCCCGGCGAGTTGTTGGTACTCTTTGCGCTCCGGCACACTATCGGGACATCTGTGGTCATAAAATTGTCCACATTTATAATATACAGCGGTCGAGTTGAATTTAATGAATCTGCCAGTAAAAAAAAAATGCTATCCTCTCCCTCTCGCTGCCTCTTCTTCATTTTTTATTCGTTTGACCCCCAGACGTATTCTTTCGACTGGAAGTATGGTAATAGTTATCGAAAGTTATTTTGCGTCGCAACGAATTTACAGTTTATCGTGTCGTTATCGATTTAAATACATGTTTGCGTTTCACAAGGTTTGTTCAATAAATAAGGTGACATTTGGTTTGATTTTTTTCTATCGAAAACGATAATGCACCCACATCGTTGCTTGTTTGTGATTGTTTTGGCCAAAAGCACCGTAATCATGTCTCAGACACCATTTTCATCGGACTTGGGCCCCTGCGACTTTTTTCTGTTCCCAAAATTAACAAGAGCTAGGAAAGGACATTTGCCACGATTGAAGAGAGATGAAGACCGGGTCGCTGAAAGAGCTCGTGGCCGTAGCAAAAAGCGTACATCAGAAGGGTTTCCAGGATTGCAAAAAGCACTGGCACAAGTGTTACTTTGAAGGAGACAAAACAGATATTGATGAATAAATAAATATTTTTATTGTTCCTTCGTATACCGCTTTCGGATTTTTATGCCCCTTCCCTACTTATTTCTATTTTCTCTGTTTCTATCTTTTTTCCTCCTTTCTTTCGTTTCATTTTTCTTCCCTTCATTTTCTCACACCACCTTGCAACCGTAACCAGTATCTCTCTCTGTATCGTATTTGCCATAGGTACAGGGAAAGTGCGAAAAACCCGTACCAATACAGCCAGTCCCAAGTTCGAGCCAATATCAAAGAAAAAATTCATCAACTACCAAGCATGAAATCCAGGACCTCCCAATTCGCTGGTAGGTACTCTATCCATTACACCAACGGATCGGTTCTTTTCATAAATAAATATGTTTCTCGAAAAAAAAATAAAAAGTCACCTTATTTTTCGAACAAACCTCGTACGTATCTTTAAATTGATCGAAATAACGCTCCGTTTTATGAGAAACATCAAGCTTGAGAGAACGGCGGAAGAAAAAATAGTTGTTCGCGAGGATGAAGGGAAAATATGAAAAAAAAAAGGTTCTTTCCAGTTTGTGTGGAAGGAAGGGAGGGGGGAAGTATTATAATTCTCGTACGACTGATTTGCCGCAAAGGAGAGCGGGAAAAAGAGATAGAACGCCGGAGATGGGTGAGCTACGTGAGGGAAGATGAAAGCGCCAACACAACGGTCTACTGCGGATGTGTATGGTGCCCTTCTTCCATCCTCGCGGCTTAAGCCGAGTGAAAAAAGGGAGTGCAGGCCAGCCCCTATGTCTATTACGTCTGGCTGACGAGTGCCACCCCCACAGTTGGGAATTGAGAATAGTGGGAAGGTGATGAAAATCGTTGTATGCGCGCGTGTGTGTGCGCGCGGGCGTGGAACCTCGCGAGCAAACGACGAAGAGCTTATTTGATGAGCGAGGAAGACCCAGAGTTCTACCAGCGCTTAACAAACTGCTGAGAAACTCTTCCTCCGCTTTACTCTTTGTCCATGTCTCGTTCCCACTCGCTCTTCATTTCACCCTCTTTCTCGCCTTCCCGACAGATTTGTGCTTCAACGTAGCCTACATACACCCGTTCGCGTATCCCTTTACGTATTGTTTTTCCGCTTCGTTCTCTTTCTGAAATCTCCGTACTGTTAATCAACCTCGAAATCCCATGAAAGACGAAATGAAACAATTGATAAAAACCTCCATACATGCGTTCTGTTTTTTTACAACAAATAATAGCAGGTTTAATGAGTTTTCGTATAATTTGTCGTCGACGAATCGACGGGTTAAACTGCCATCAATTTGGGCGGGCTGAAGTGAAAGATGAAAAGTGAAATAAGCTCATAATAACGATCGAATGACGTGAAATTTAATCAAGCAAGATATCACGTCAAAAATAGAAAAATTAATGTAAAATAAACGCAAGATAAAAATAAATCGTGGTAAAATGAATCTTTAACTAGCAGAATGTCATCATAATTATTTCACAGTCATTCAATTATTACAGAAATGCATTTTTTAAACGAGTATTCATGATAATTGTTAGAATGCATTATAAAAGAGAATTAATCCGCAGAAAAGACGAAGAAAAAATATTAATAAAGAACTGACGAATAATTAAAATTTAACTTGTGGCAAAATTTAATTTTAAACATGTAAAGAATATAAATAGACAAAAATTATTTTTACCAGTTGTCTCATACGAACTTATTATTTATCTGTACTGTATGATAGTATCCGAGCATATAACTAATAAATATTTCGAACCAGTCATATTAGGCACGCAATACTTTTAACGTACTTCAACCATTTTTTAAGGGGGCCAATAATCAAATTTAGATATCGTCCGAATAGCAGTCATCATTATGCGTGTATACATATATATATATATAGATATATATATATATATATACACTCGTTTATAGAGAAATTTCAGTAAACTCAGATCGAGTAATCGGGAACGTATTAACAAACTTGTCGGAAGCAATCTATCTGATTAAAAACTTTCTGATTACAGCGTATACTTCTCTGAAAATATCCATTCGCTTCTTTTTGTCTTGCTCTCTTTCACTCTTACTTTCGTCTATATCTACCTTGCTCTACACTGCTATCGTAGTTCTGAAGTAGAAAAACTAATTTTAACAGTGTCCGTATTTATTTTACGTTGCCATAAACAACAGTTTCTTCCACTGGAAAAGTGTGCACTCTACATTTTTGTTTCCATGAAATAAAAACAAAAAGGGTACAAAAAAATGCATTCTGATTTGTAGTTAATAGTTATGGCTCAAAAATCCAGATTTGTATTGTCAATTTTCGCATAATTCTTAATTTGAATGATTTTAACTTGAAACGTACAAGGGTTTCTGACGTCTAGAACGTCAGCACACTTTTTAAGTTTAAGTAGCCCCAGAAATCAACCGTTGATGATGAAACCAATGATGGCCCTCTATTTCTAGCTTATACTCGACCACTTATTGACTCGAGTACCATGGGCCAGTATCGATTGGACAATGACAATTGTTGAAAATTCAGAAGTGATGGTGACCCCAATACTAATCCATTAACGACCCGGAAATAGGCAAGTGACTCTTGGCCAATTATTGATAACTATACGTTGGCCAATGCTTGGGCCTGTTGATATTCTGAGCGATCTTTACATGAGTATTTTCGAATCGAATAGGGATATTCAGATATTCTATTTCTACCCTGTATAAAATGTCTTTTAATATATTTCGAAATACGTCGTTATTTTTGTAGTGAAACTTTCAAAAGGAGCGACTAAAATCAATTGAACCACTTACCTTGTATGGTCCCAGATTCTCAACGATGCAAGTAAAAATCGCTTCCCGGCCAACCGATATGGTCAAATTATTCAGGGGCTTCCCAAATCTGGGTAACTCTGGAAATAAGTATCGTAAATGTTAGTTCAGCAGTGTACGGATCAATGCGATGTGAACTTTGATACACATGAGATTTGTTCATAGAATAAAGCGTCTTTTCAAATTTGGGAGGGCTACGTACATTCGATTTACGATTGTTATATGTACATAAGTTTCTAACATGTATCGACATAATCAACGGTTTGCATATTTAGTTTGTTTTTGATACGCATGAAGGTTAGGTCTGTTTTGATATGGTTGTCGATTTTTTGCTGTCGAAAACGAGAATGCACCATCTCACGCATTCCGTTCGTGATTGTTTTGGCCTAAAACAACACCATGCCTCAGCTACCGTGTTCAACGGATCGGACGATTGAAGAGATAAAGATCGCATCGTTGAGAGAGCTCGAGGCCGTATCAAAAAGCGCACGTCAGAAATGCTCCGAGGATTGAAAATAGCCCAAGTGTATTATATCTGAGGGGGATTACTTTGTAGGGCTCAAAATAGATAGTGACGAAGAAATAAACATTTTTTTGGGAAAAATAAAAACTCACTTTATTTCGTGAGCAAACTTCATATATCTTGGCTCGATCCATGTCGCTTTTGTTGACAAATAAAAAATGCACTGAACAGAAATCAGTTATCTTATATTTTTAACAATTTTCTGTATTAATTGATTTTTCCCGGCTTAACCGAGTGACGAACTCAAAACCAGGCAGCAAACATACATTCATGTAGAATAGAACGTAAAACATTGAAATTTCGCTATTACGTTACAAATATATTTTTCTTTTTTTTCGGTCGACAGATATCCATTATAAAGGGACGAAACAAAACGAAGTTTATTCCTCAGACGTATCGCAGTAAATTACCTTGTCCAATTTGCTTGCAAGCGTTTGAAAAATGACAAGTTCACATTGATAAAAAGTTCGGATGTTATCGTAACCCCTGGAAGGATCGAATATACGATTCATCTTCATCGCGTGAGGAAAAACAATTTTTTGTTTCCATTATCAGGCGAAAAAGTTCAATGCCGGATACAAATCGCTTTCACCACTCCGGTCTCTCCCCATTTCCAGCGTACACAGAGAGAGAGAGAGAAAGAGAGAGAGACAATAAAAGTCAGTACGTGAAGCCAAGACACGATATGACAGTTCTCGACGTATCGGTATATTGAGACGCTTCGGAGATAAGGCGAGTTATATCCAACGTCCCGAGAAAGGCCAATATCGTGTGATCAATCCTCGGGACTGTCACGTCTCGGGTATTCAACGCGAAAAGCGCGAATTTTTTCCTCCGCTTCTCTTTATAGGCGCTGGTTGCACCTGCGAACTTTTACTCCACCTCAAGCGTTTCGTACAGAGAGTCTCAAAAGTAAAGAACTTCACAAAATTGAAAAAACAAAAATAATCCATAAATCTTCGACACGTGAAAAATAGTTGAGTTAATTAAATTCGAGTTAACTATACTTGGTTTATTCGTCATAAACTATGCATAAAAAAAAACAAACGGAGATATTCGGTAAAACTTGGTTTGACGTATTTTGGAACTTCGTGTATATCGTTACGTCACACTCACACACGCACACACACATGTCTGATATGACGTCTTATATTCAAGCGATATACAATCGATCATCTATTCTCCGATCTTCTTTCCTCTCGTACCTTTCTCAGTACACTTCGCAAAGTCATGGGTTTTAAATAAATTTTAGATGTACGAATATATGCTCGTATAACTGTGTTTTCATACGTATAAATATAGAACTCCCGTTCTGAAAGTTCCATAGTTTTTCGACGGGGTTGAGTAATTTTTTTTTCGAGACATCTCACCCCTTTCTTCAACGCCCTCACGCAGCTTCGTTCTATCGATTTTTTATTTAAAATAATCGATATAGCGATCTAAAAAGCTATGGGGGACTTCATTTGACTTTTTTCATGAAACATTGAATGTAGAAACGTCATTACTAAAAATGTGAAAAAAGGGGTCATTTGTTCCGTTGTATAAAAGAGTAGAATATACAAGAGTAGAATATCAAATATCATGAATTCTAATGATTTATTTATAAAGGATGAAAATTCTATATTCATTATCTCCTTTTCGACAAAAAACGAAACCTGGACAAAGCCGGATATAATATTTTAATCCGCTTCTGCATCGAAAAATACATCAGCTTATTAAACAGCTTTTTTCAGCAAAAATATCGAGCTATGTATAGTCAACACGATGGAGAACAGCGGATTCTGGTTAAACCGGAGTTTCAAACGAAGAAAAAATAACACACACAACCTCAATGCAAAGCGCAAAATAGTGGATGAGAAGGGGATTTCGTTAAGTAATGAGAAGAGATAATCTGGGTCGATGGCCATACCGAGATACTCGACAGAGAAGCCTTTGTTCGTTCACGGGTGACATTTAATTCCGCGATAAAGTTACCGTTTCCAGGTAAATCGTTAAAGCTTCATGATTATCCAGGCTATGACGGATCAAAGCTCCCGTTGGTACATAAAGAGCTGTCAATTCCCTCATTATTTTTCTACAATTGCCACAAGTTCGTCGTCGCGGTTTGAGTTATCGTTCGATCGATTCGTTCTTCAGTGAAACGTGTCATTCCTAATAGCCATATTGGAAAATCCGACTGATTTTCACTACGTCGGTTACAGAGGACCAAAAGCTTCATCCCAAAAATAAAAAAGACAAGAACCACCGATCCCACATCTCTTGCACGATTATTGAGTGTGTGAAACGACGAGATGTAAATCGTTAGAATTTCTATCTCTGGCAAACCTCTTTAAAAATAAATATATCGCCCGATTCGTTTTATACTTGAAGCAATTTGAAGTATCGATCGTTGGAGACATTGAGACATCAATCGGTCCTCCATCGCGAGTCGCGCGAAGTGCAGTGTCAAACAGAAACATCGGACCTGTCAAAGTTCCTGTCAGGATGAAAAGTGGAACGTAACGAATGATGGGATGAGAAGTTAAAGACCCTTTTATCCCCAACACCCGTTCGAAACTTGGCCTACCTCTTGAACGAGATCTGCTTGAGCTCGTGTACCAGCACACATGACCCGATGTGTACTGACTTACGATACTATGCCTCGTATCCGCGATATAGGCCAGTGAGATTGCGACGTCACCGGAGATACTGTATAATTTGGTTAATTAATTAAGAGAGGGACTGAGAGGGAGAGAGAGAAATGTACACCAGGCTCTCTGTGAGCCAGCTACCACGGGTAATTAATCAACAACGCGATGGACAAATATTCGTTTCCAGGATGCAGTACGAGTCTTATCAATTATGTAGACCAAGGGCTTTCAGCTTTAAGCACGATGTAGAGAGAGTCTCTTTCCTCTATCTCTCTTTCTCTCTCTCTCTCGATCTTTTACGATCAGTAATAACGAAGGAGTAAATAAAGCCACCGACTTATTGGGCTGGAAATGAAACTGGAATAGTGAGAAGGCAAATGAGGGAAAGAGGATGGACTAGAGAGTCTAGAGAGAGGGAGAGAGAGAGAGATTTTGCCTACGGTTGGTAGACACGAAACCTTTGATTCACTTAGTCGAAACGGATCCCTCGACGGTCTCGTGTCCCACGAGCGATTGCGCGTGTCCAATTTGCGACAAGATAGACTCGGTGGAGTGACCACGATGGAGCCACGGTGTTTCACCCCGAAAATTGATGCGATAAGCCACAAGGCAATGACAAGTGGTGACGCGTCAGTATTCCCAATGATCGTTGAAACGTCACGAGACAACTCGGTAGGGCTGATATCGTTGATGGAAGATAAGATTCGAACGATAATAGGCTACCGATTTCCGGGTATCGATCGGCGAACCTATTGGATCGTATTAATTAGCAAATAGCGGAGGAACTGTTGCACACTACGCGCACATACGCGAGATCCGGTGATCCTCCGAGCGGTCCGTTGTAATCTCTCTGTCGGAAGGCATTTCCTCGCATTCCCCCCCCCCCCGCCCCTTTCCAATCATTCTCTCTCTCTCGCTCTCTCTTGACGCTTTGTGGAATAAGGCAACAGGCAATCCCATGCGCATCGCGAAACAATTCGAAGACTCAGTCGTCCGATCGTTCGAGAGGTTCTTATCCGACCATTCCTAAGCTCCAGAGAAGCAGCGATGGAGAAACGGAAAGCGACGATAAGTGGAGGAAGGGATTGAAGTGTAGAACTTCCCGTGGAGCGCACAGTAATTGAGTGATTGACTCGCATATTGACTCAGGGAGAGGTTCGAACGACCCTCAAGTTCCAATCTCGTAATCGTTACTGGATCGCAATTACAATGGCTTCTACGGATTATTTGGCGCGAGTTCGCGACTGCGTCCTAATATCTCATGTAGACCATTAGGATATTCGATGCTGATGACAGCTGTACTGCTTCTGGACAAACTCTAGAGCAAAATTTACCAAGTAGAAACCTTGTCCAACATTCAGCTGGACATAACTGTCAATCACTTGATAAGCTATTTAGGGAATGCTCAACGAATTATACGTTCAACCATTTTGATTGAATCTAGGACTGATCAAAGTTCAAATGTCAACGATTTTTTGAATACTCTTAATTGTTCGAGATAAATAGAAATTATTTTTCTAACCGCCATTCTCTTCCTTTCTTTCCGGTGTTGAACCCTAGGAATAATTTTACGAAAATTATTTGATTTCCGTTACAAAAAATCATATTAATTTAATAACAAAAATATCACTATTACAGAAAAATACAAATACACCGTTATTTAGAAATAACAACAAAAATTAAAAGAAAATCTAGCCAACGAGGGCAATGACAATGTTTTGGAAAACATTTATGGAAATCACTCACCCTATTGTTCAACGCTCTCACGCAGCTTATTTTCTTTGATTTTTAATTTTGAATTGGTGACATAGCGATGTAAAAACTTATTGGGGATCTTTATTTGGCCTTTCTCATTAAATATTAAATATAGAATAATTAAAAATACGATAAAATGGTGCTAATTGTTTTATTATACTAGAGAATGAAAATATTTATTTTTTTACATTATTTATTATTATATATTACAAACACATAATACGAATTATTATTTAGAAAATATCGTATTCATTATTTCCTGTTTGATAGAAAACGGAACATAAATAAAAGTAGCAACAAAATCCGTCCCAATTTTGGCCACGTGAAGGATTGTTTTCCGATAAACAAAACAATTTTTATTTCATACTGACCAATCAATCAACGAAATGAGATACACGAAATGTTTATACTTTTAAGAAATGCCAATTTCTTGAATAAAAACCAATTATTACTTGAGATTCAACAGATTCCTCATAATTGCTAATCTGATTCATTCTCTGGAGGTTTGTACGGTTCCATTCAAGGAGTGGAAGACGAGTTGAAACGCAGTAAAGCCAAAGGCGCGAAACGGAGGTACAAAGATATAACAGCGACGGTGAACTATTATATGACGGAAGCTATGATAGAGATGAGAAAGACTGGATATCCTACATTACGATAGTTTGCTGCTGCTATTGACTTTGTTCAAAATAGAACGGTTTCGCGCACTCTGTAACTGCACCACGACTTTATAGATGAAACCATCAACTGTACGTGTATACATCCATAGGTTGGTTATATTTCCAATGTGGATATATAGATTTAGCTGACGGTACATTCCTGTACAAACTGTTATTGGAAGTTCCGGCGACGGAATCGCCTCGATTCTCCTTGTGGCGGGATCACAACCAGGACACGTTCGGTGAACCGTGATGCAGATTGCAATTGCCAATAAGACGAGAACCGGAGGAAACAAGGAAGCGAGCACGAATGGGGCATCAGGTTTTCCATGAAGTCGTTTCCGCAATTCGAAATTTTCCTGATAACCTCCGCGTACTTTTTGCATCAAAATCTAATGCATATACATGTTCAAGCAGCATGTTCCAAGCAACTAGATGTAGACTCGTTGATTACGGATTTAAATGTGGTTTTTATTTATTCCACCCTGTGGAAAGTGGTGCGGACATATTGGCTTCTCTTTGATCGAACGATGGAGGAATCCAGTTGAATTTTCACCCTGTCAATCAACGAATATCGGGAATAACTCGAGGGTCAATGATTGATGGATTGAACAATTGCGAAGCGTCCAGTACGGTCAACCCCGGTACTAAATACGATGAACGGTACGTTCGAGATTCTCAGCTGATGTGAACGTTTTTGTACGCCACTATTTTCATCAGGAACGATCGATATTTCCTGATACTCTAATAATCGTTTCCAATGTATAACCTCTAATCTCGCGAAATCTCACAGGGATCTTGTTGACTCGAGTAGAAATTTGGACATCGTAATGTTTTTTCTCCCCTATCTAGGATGACGCTTCTTGTACGTTGACTCAGGAATAGAAGAAGCCTAGCCAGCGACACCGCAATTCGGTCGGTCATGAATATTCATCAGTCGATACAATCGTGATATCCCGCGACGCCTTTATTCTCTCCCTAACGCGTTTCGAGATTTATTTAGATTTTTTTTCAAGTGGCAATTCGCGCTTTTCCACGCTATCTTCCAGAGCGTTAAGGAGTAGTCTCCGTCCTAAGCGTGTACTCCATCGCGTGACACAATCGCGCCAACATCTGCCGTCTCTGACCCGCCAAAGTATACCGGCGTCGTCACTTCGTTCGTCGTATTGTTCAAAGAAGGATGAAAAGAAAAGAAAAGAAAAATATGTAATCCCTCGAACACGTGTGTTGGTTGAGGGTACAAACCGTACCTGTGGCTTTCACGTTGGTAATTAACATTGGAATTGTTCGCGATGGTGAAGCGTATCACGTATCGACTGCCACCAAAGACAGGACGTAAACCCCGTTGGTAGTCTATACGTAATCGGACTCTTACGTAAACGAGGGAGACACGTAGACGATTCCTATGCCTTTCCTGATGTAAATTTATGTACGCAGACGTAAACGTAGTATGGTACTGGTAGCAATGCGTTTTCGTAGTACCTCTTGATGGCTATAAATCCGAAACGTGGATAAGCCCTTATCGCAGGCCCTTTACTCCTAGCCAACCAACTCTCTCTCTCCCTTGCCCTCTGTCTCTCTTACCTGTAGATGTATTTTTGCTCGTGTAGACGTGCACCCTCTGTAGGAGCGCGAAAGCTTTGAACCATTTTGCAAGACCCTACTCTCTCGAGTATTTAAGCGTGCCCTGGAGGTACATCGAGTCCTCGTTCGAGAATAAACCGTTCATATCCAATCTTCCACGCGTACACGAATCAGACTTTGTTCCCTACATACGAGTGTTGTTAAAACGTCCAACGTTTGCCATATCTCTTGATGAAACGACAAATGAATCAGGAAACGAATTTGTTCTTTAATGTTTCATCAGAACAACAGAAACTGTACTCTGAATTTACAGTCTTGAATAGTCCTTTGAGTACTTTGGAATTTTCCAGCTATTGCCGTCAACGGACTTCGTATCAAATGGAACTTGTATAAAAATTATGAGCAATTTTCATTTATATTACGTTGTTTCGTACGAGTTGGCTTTTACATTCGGAATTTTCTGAAGTTTTGATGAATCTGGTAAATCTACAAGTCTTGCTAGCGTATTAGAGTTAACCCAAGTGTAATTTAAAACGTTAAGAGGAACGTAAGAATGTTGAATCGTCAAAGGACACTTCATACTGTGACGATTATCGAATGAAGTTTGGGTTTTTGAATTTAAGGCTTGTGAATCATTTTGGAGAAGTAATGTTTTCGTTTTTACCGTTGGTACCCCGATCACCCATCATTCCATATATATAGCTATGGCTTATTGATACGCGCAGTTTATCCTACGACGATTGTACGTTCACCCAAGCTTCAGGTGATGAGCATAAATTGTAAATGTACCAGATAAAACGTGTCGTCCCCATCTCGGCTAGTATCTTCGAAAATCGAAGAGGATTATTTGCCCGGGTTTCAACGCGAATCGCTCGGTTTACCATGTATTTAATATTTAACATTTTGGCCGGCCCGAGCTTACGTCGTGGAGTCAGATTTGAACAAGTAGCAGTGAATAACTGTCGACCAATGTTCCCATCACGTATTCCGGGAGTGCACAGCCCTACTGTGTTCGAGTACTAAAATATGAAATGTCTTGACTAGACATTGGACTTCTCCGTTAATCCCTATTGAAAAAGATAGGAATACCAGATATAGACTCATTTGCTCTACATTTACTGTTGCCGAATCGAATGCCCGATTGGTTTTTTTTTTGCGTCCGGAATGTCCTTAATCTGTTGGCAGGTTCGAAATAAAAATTCAGGTCTGTACCGTTGAATCTTTGCGATCACACGAACATTGGAAAATGGTCGATGGTTGATTGGCCATTTGTGTAGCTATGGATAACGAAAAGTACTGAAAGATCAATTTCTGTAACCAACCCAAACAAACCCAAAGAAGTTCGGGAAAAAATGTCATACGAACCGAAAATATCCATTCCACAAAGATTTTGAAAAATTTAGTCAATAGCTGATATTTTTTGTGTGATTTCCTGCAGTGAAATAAACACCATACTTAATATTAATGTGGCAACGCATTAGCAAAAACAATGTCAATAAATATTTCTTTAAAGATTTATAATCATCGATCTTTTTTTTGAACTTATTTTCAAGATTTCTAAAAGAAATATTCTGTTATTTTTAAATACAATAGATATACAAATGATTTGGACAATTCTTCGTTATAAAAGTCCTGAATGGCATCAAAGAAAGCGCGTACGAAAAAAAATGTTAATGCATCAAAAAGAATTATGCCTCATTAAAGTATGACTTAATATAAGGTTTTAAAATAATGAAAAATTGATTAAAAAATGACAGCCTCTTTTTAGTGGGAATGACACTTCCGAATATTTACCAAAAAATGTTCTTAGCTCGATGGAGTATTGAAACTTGACACGGAGAAGAAGAAGTTTTTCTTTTCAAGATATTACGTGCTCCAATAAAAAGTATTCTGTGTCGATGAATCGTTGAATAAAATTAGCCATCACGTTAGCCATCATTTGGGCGCCCGGGTGAGTCTTGTTTCGAATTGACCTATCACGATTGCGACTCACCACAAATTGTTCGCAAAACGAATTAACGTAGCGCACGCAATGCACTTTAACTTATTCTACGTCGGCACGTATCTGAATCGGTTTCAACCGGCGACGAGAACGATGTAAAATATGTTCCCATAGCATGAACAATACAGCAGCGTCGGTGGAGAAACAATGGATAATCGGGGAGAAAAAGCTCTAACGCCACTCAATTTACAAGTCATGCTCGTATGGGTGGGCTCACTTTTCCCCGCGTGAACATGTTTCTCCTCTGATGAGCATCGTCTGTGTATCTATACCCCCGCACATGCGCGCATACGTACATTGAAGCGTATGTAAAATTAAGCTCATGCACGTGGCTAACGCGGAACTTCGCAATGCAATGACTGATATGTATGATATACGTATGTATGTTATGATATGCATGGTGCATATACGTTTATAGCTGATAAAATATAGTATTTATTAATCAATTATTATTCTTCTATTATCAATTCTTAATAAATGGTATTTATATTATTTATTTAAATGGTACTAATTAATGATAAAAGCTGATAAAATGATGGTAGGATTTATTAATTATATCTATATATTGTGGTACTTATTTATATGGCCTTTATGAATAAACATCCATGGAAAAAAAGAGGACATCAAAACGATCTATGATTTATTAACACTATAGCCGTGATATGATTGAGGCAGTTACCAGTCAACATTTTACTCATTTGATACGTCAGAACGAACCTGCCATTTTTCAATCGAAAAATTATTGTTTTGTTTTACAAACTTAGTGGAAGTTACATTATTAAACGTAATTACCATCGTTCGTTATAATTGTTTTCTACATTTTGAGGATCTTGAGAATATCGTAACAAAATGTTATATGCAATAAAATAAAATGTTAAAAAAATAATAAGTTATATGCAATCCATTAGTCAGGCAACTTCATTAATTTACTTGAATTTCTTAAAGTACTACTCAGCAAGTCACCCTTATGCCTCAATTTCTCCGACTCCATCAGCTTTTACTTTTCTCTCGCTGTCTCCCTCCGTTTCCCTTTTTTCCGGTGGATACACTCACCAAAGTAAAACTTTGTCCGCCGAGCTAATTCGTTTTTTTTCGTTAATCCCCTACGTCTATTCATCCCTGGTTTCGTTTTTTCACCAGAAATGGACAGGCTTGTTACAAGCGCATACATCTTTGCGGGACGAATACGGTAGTGCCCCCCTCCCCCCTCGCCTCTTCAGCGCAGCGATTACGTCGGGCAATTTTTAATTTACAAAAATTCTATTAATTCTCGTGCCCTCGAAGAGTTTCGCGACTGGGAGTCGAGTAAATGGAGCTTATACAAGTGTCCCTGGAGCGCGAAGAGTAGGCGAGATGAGCGCGAACAAACGGACGAAAAGACGAGCTCTGATCGAACGTACGGATCCGCATTTTGCAGTCATCCCTCACTGAGGAGAATTACAAAGGGCAGCTTTCAAGAACACCCAAAGCCTGCGTACCGCAATAGCCTGGAGCGTGGCTTCACTACCACTCGGTTACACTTCCACTGCCCTCGAGTACGAAAAAAGAAAAAGAAAAAAATTAAAAAAAAAAAAAACGAAGGGCGAAGTAAGAGAAAAAAAGCAAAAAGATAATGGAGATAATTGCTGGGGTAAGGTGGGAGTAAAATAGCGAGTGGTAGGGAGGACGAGTGGAAGAATTCTTAGGGCTTGTAATGGTGGAGTAAAAACTGGTGTTCTCATGGCTCAAGGGTGTAGAAAGAAAAAAAAGAAGGAGGGACAAGTGTCGCGATGGAAAGGGTCCTGAGAGATCTGGGTGTTGGAGGATTCATGCCTCCGGCATTATCCTTCCAAACTCTTTTCGCTCCCAATCTCCCTCTTTTTCATACTCGTCTACACCCGCCTCCCACTCTTTCTCTCTCTCTCTCTCTCTCTCTCTCTCTCCTCAGACTGTTTCTCGTTCGGCCTCTCCGTCTCATTTTTCGACTCGACTGATCCACTCGTTCTCATTTGGTGTGACTTCCCGTGACGCGCTGACTAATCCCCAATGTGCATTCCACTAATGAATACTAATTTTCAATTTGAATACTCCCAAAGTTCTCGTATTACTCGTACTATATACGCATTTGCATGTACATTGGGAGCATGCGCTGAGATGTGTGGTGAACACTCGTATGTAGATATATAAGATGGAGCGTGAAGCGAATACGTGACCGGAGGAAACGCTGCATGATAATTCGTTCACCATCAAAATGTGATGGAAAGATGCGCTCGTTAAAACGAAGCCCGAACCACCCGAAATGGTGCATTTCCGGTTTGATCCCCTTCCACCATTTCTACCCTCTAACGCTCTTCTGAGATTAATGAAAAATTCACTGGATGGAAGCGAACGCCAACAGGATACACGCCAGTCTAGTCCCGGTTACAAAAGCATCCACTGGACGATTCTCAGCCGAGGAAGGAAAAGTAGGTCCGTGAGTGCGAATAATAATTATACTCTTCCAGTCCCATTCGAAAAGCCTAAGGGCGTTTTCACGCGACTGCTTAATTCTACATTGAGTTCCAGACAACCCACGTGCGTTACAGCGTTGATTCACGGAGTGTTACAGATAAGATGAGTCACTCCAGCGTATCTGATTTCATCCAAGTTAAAAGTGATTTTTAAACTCATCGATATTTCCCTTAATATGCGAACAAACTTTTTTTGAGGGCTGCAATCAGGCTTCAAACTTTGGCAAATCCAAGGGAAGGAGAGAAAATTTAACAATGAAACATATTTGACTGAAGAAAAGTGACTGCGTCAAGATCGAATGTTTTTTATTGGCCCACGACCCCGATAGAATTTGTTCTCAATCAAATAATTTCTTCGCGTAGCATGGGTCAGTTGAACGATAATAATTGGAAATCTTTATCGCTCTATAGAGTTATTGCAAGCGAGGAGAAATCCAATTCGGAGTGGAGTGTTCGTCGCGATAAAGTGAACAACGCAACTGCTAATGCCGAGTCTCGTACCGGAAGGACAATAATTTTCTCGGCGGAAGCCAACGACGGAAACGATTGCGTCGGTGGGTTACCGCCGTCGTAGGAAAAGAGAAAGCCTACCCGAATAGGATCAGCAAGGAGAAATATAGAAGTTTGCGGGAGAAGAAGGATTCTCTCAGAACGGCTAATCCTACCAGCGTTATATACGTTATTCCTCGAGGGGTTCGTCTCGGAAGGCTCACAAGCTCACCATTCGAAAATTCCCAAAAAGGATTATATGACTATCGCCCGAGCTCGCGCTATTTATTTCCCCCCTTTTATTCATAACCAAGCGTTTGATTAGTCCTCAACTGGAATCGATGCTTCTTCACCATCGATTCTGAAACATTCATATTTTATAGCTCCAGTTACCATTGAAAAGACACTACCCCAATATTCCAGAAATTGCATGAATTTTGCACTCGCCTCAACTATAATCAATAATTTTACAACAATACGGTTATGACTCAATGTTATACAATTTAATGACGTTTTCCAAAATTGTCTTTTCCTTCAACTGTCAAATATTAACACCCCCAAGATTCTAATAGTCAAAGTACAGAAATATGTATATATTTTTTCAACAGACACTTTTCATAAGTTCGTCTAACGAATTAGATTTAATCAAATCAGATTTGCAATTAGAGTTAGCAAATTGAATAGCAGAAACATTAATGCAGCGGTAAAATTTGTCTCGAAGGAAATAAAACGAGTATATTGCCAAACACGCTACAATAATTCATAATTATTTTCGGGATGATACAGTGAATAAGAAACGAAACCCAAAGCGAATTTTTTGGTGGACTTTCAGTGTAAAGTCGTTTGGGGTAAACGTGCGCAGCGGGTAAGTGTGCGCACCCTCTTTGTATCCGAACCAACCGGGGTAGATTACGATTCATTGCGACCAGCTACTGCCCCTGAGTGGAGAATTAATTTGAATAATTAAAACCGACGTTTTGTATGTCGGTTTTATTATTATTATTATTATTATTATTATTTTTAAACGAAAATGGCCGAACCTAAAATATCTTTTTTGCGCCGCTTATGCCTGGATTGCAATTAAAGTGAGACAATTAAATTCATGCCAGAAATTTATTTTTATTTAATTATCAGTAAAGAATTTCAGAATATATTGGGTGCCGGTAAAAATATGGTCATATTTACGCGTTTTGCCTTGCTGGGGTACGTGTGCGCGTGCGACCAAACTTGGTCGACGATGGTTTATTGATGAAGCCGATCTCGTTAATCTCTTATTATTTCCAGATCCAATCTCTATAATTTATAGTTGTTATAAAGCATTATTACCTATCCGAAAGATTTACAGAATTTAATTTTTCATAATGTAACAACATGCTTTCGTCTACCTACTTACCTACCAGGCATGCGCACGGTTACTCGCAACACGGGTCAAATAAACGCATTCTGAATTTCATAAATTAAAATATTTCTTTAAAATTAACGTAAAGCTTTTTTCTAAAGTTACTTAATTCTACAATTAGCCTGATAAATATCATATCTGACTAGTATGGTATTATTATTAGGGTGGGAAATAAGTTCGTAGCGTTTTCATATTTTCTTTTCTTTTACAACGATTTTTTTGCTATTTGATAAAGTATGTAATATTCATTAGATAGAGCTCTTTCTGCTCTACGAACCTGTGCTAATCATATTTTTGAGTAATTAAATTTTTTATTACTCTTGAGGCTTAAAAATGAAATATCCAGGAGGTAAAAAGGAACATTTTCGACACCTGCTTTTCCCATTTCCGACGTTGAAAATGTTCCAAGCTGCTTCAGCAGCTTTTTGACTTCGATGAAAAGTGAACAAGAGCAGATGTCGAAAATGTTACTTTTAATATTCTATTCCTAAGCCCCAAAAGTAATAAAAAATTAAATTACTCAAAAATACGATTAGTACCATTTTGTACAGCAGAAAGAGATTTATTAAATTAATACTAACACTTTGTCAAACAGCAGAAAAATTATTATAAAACAAAAAAAAATATATAAAAACACTATGACCTTATTCCACAACCTAATATTCCAATACTTATCTTTTCAGCCTGATAACCCTTCGAATTACTGAATGCGCACACTTGACTCCAATGACTTTACAATTTAATCGGTCACTTTATGATTGCGGTAGAAAACACGATTGGATATCGGAGAACCCCTTTTTTCGCCCCGGGTATTTGGCGCAAGTACCACGGACTGTTTTCTCTCCCGGTAGGAGCTATCTATACAGAACATTATCAATCAGTTTCTCTATCGTCTTATTCGTTTTGGCGTTACAAATTGTCAGCTTGATCGATGAGGACGCATCTGCGGTGAACATTCTAATTAACCGAGCGTCACATCAGTATCGACGTTGTCTCGAGTACGTAAAGGATTTTTTGGTCGTTGTTAAATCTCTCGTCTACGGTTCACGATAGATGGGGACTTCCGGTCAAGCTTTTAGAACACACGTACAAGTACAATACGTGACAATCAGGGATAATATATTCCTTGTTACTTCAGGGTGTATTCGGGGTCGTACCCTTTGTCCGGATTTCGGACGAATCTTAGCGAGAATTAAACTTTGTCAGGAAGCAAATGCCGAAGTTCCGTGAACACCAACTACGTCGAGGCGACCGAGTGGAAAACGACAATCCGATTTCTCGAGAGACGAGATATGATGATAGAATGAATAAAACGGAGATTGCGCGAGCCAGGATGTACACGATTTTGAATGCCCTCTGTCGCAAACGCAACATGACCGAAACAAGCCTCAGAATTGAACACGGAAGAACGACCAAACGACCGTGTCCACGAAAAGGTTATACGAGAGATATTGGAACAAACGATCGAAATATATTCGGGTCGTATACCTATTTCAAAATTCATCAAAGGCGTTGAAATCTTGGAATGGAAAATGGAAGGACTGTTCGAAACGTAAAAGAATAGATATACACATAGTTCTATTGCGAGAACCCCAAAATCGTTGATCGGGAAACGTAACGAAGATCTCATTTATTCTTAGACATATTAATTTATAATCCGTTTCAAGATGCGCCAAAATATCAGAAACCCAATGCTTATTGCGTTCCGTGAAACTCGATTGCAATACAGAAACACTGGGGCCGTTATATCATCAACGTGACAGCTTTATGAATCTGTTAAACTTGGAAGGTTTCTGCTCTGAGAGGTATTCAAAGCATTTCCAGAATTATCATTATTTTCCAGCAATATCATTATTTTCTTTGAAGGAAAAGTGACACGACGCAGCTGTGATTAAATATACAGTATTGACTCCCTAGAAAAGCTGGATGAGGAAGAGCGAAGATAATTTTTATTTTATTTGAATGGTGGTATATTTGCGTCCCGATTAAATCACTTTTCGTCGAATTGGGTGTACGAGAAGTAAATTATAACCGATTATCAGTGCTCGTAAGAAACTGGAGGGAAAAATTGAAGGGAAAAAGAGAGCGAGAGCGATGCCAATCCGCCAGCCTGGAACGGTGAATCTGTCGAATGAAAATCGATTCCGCCGTGTCACGAGCGCTCGCGGAAAGCTGTACCGGTAATTTGCGACACGCGATCGCTTCACTCGCTACACCGAACCTCTCGCGCTTTTTTCCTCTCTCCTCCTCCTCCCACAGCCCACGTACCTCTATAATCAGTCCTTTCAGGAACTTCCCAATACCGGTGCAGACACTTCTGGAAAACATTACCCAACGATTTTCACGGATTCTCTATGCTTTCACGCTGCAATTCTTCCATCCGGACAACGTCCGTGATTTTTTTGATTAATTATCAGAATCGTGGTAAAAGATTTTCGAAACGCGTATTTCAATTATGTCAAAAGACGATTCGTAACGGTTACGTTTCTATTGTAAATTGATTATTGATAAATTAATGTTTAAGCATCCGTATTATTACAAATGAATAATTAATAATTTATCGTTATGTGGTATTAATAAAATTATTGATATAATTAATAATTCATAAAGTAATATTAAGTAATTATTGCAATTATAAAAAATTATCAATAATTAATGTTATGTACCTATTATTTATAAGAATATTTACAAAGTCGGTAATTATGTAACGATTTATCGCTTTTTTATTATATAAATAATGTTGGGCGGAGACGTATTTTCAGATTCCAGTGTCTTTTACGAAAAATAAAAATCGATTCGTTAAAATTGTAAAAATGTTCGAATTTCAGAGCTTTCACTTTTTTTTAGCAATTATCCGTTACATCGGTACATCATTGGTAATATTTTCGTCTAATGATACAATAATTCAAAAACAAAATGCATGAAATAATGCGTTTAAAACAGAATTTTATAATATAGCAACCCACTTCAAAAATATCAAGGGAAAATAGTCAAAATATTTTGAACCCAAAAAAACATCTTCCCCAATCACATAATTATTTACAGCCCAAAAAATCGACGAATCGCGGAAAAAAACAGTAAAAGACGATTTTTTACTCAAAAAACAATTCGTAATTTTGAAAGATGCGTTCCTCCGATATAGCGTCATTATTTACGTTGTTTTATTGTTTAAAAATTTCAACAAAAAGATTTTAGCCCTATACTCCAAAAAATTCACTAAACTACATAATTAACAAATTAATAATACTGAATATTGTTTAAAAAATGAAACCCATTGCGTCGCGTTATTTTTTTCTGAACGTTTCATTCAACCGCCATTGACCAAATGAGATTTTGATCAACAAATTTTCGCATTTGCGTTGTAATATGCAATTCGATATGAAATGATTATATTCGTGGGCGGATAGAGAATAATTTATGAGAAAAATGTAACCGCGTTACGTTTTCGACCGGGCAAATATAATAATGTTGAGGTAGTTTGCGGGTTGCGGTAAACGGGAAAAGGTTAAACGCGCTCTATCGCGTTTCACTGCCGGATCTTTCGTGGGTAGGCGTTGCGCGCCAAATTAATAATTATTACCCGGATCGTTTTGAAATGCTATACCATCAACGCCACTCCGTCTTATCCTCCCTTGCCTCGTATACATATAAATATATGACTGATGCGAACGAATTTCGCTTCGGCTCGCCTCAATGCAGCCTGTGTTTCTGTACGTTTTGCCTTATCCAGACTTCCTTTCGGCGGTAAACCGGCTCTCCTCTCCCAAACTCTTCGCTTCCGTCTATTCCCGTTCGAAAACCCTCCGCCGTCGAAAAGCCGACGTTTCTCGTTCCTACGAGCATCGCAACGCCAGAAAAACGACAAGAATGGAACAAAAAAAAAAAAAAAACAAACAAGAACGATGAGATTCTTCGAGTCTGAATGCAGACGAGAAAGTGAGGTAAACGACATCAAGAGGAAGACCGATGGTACTTTGCGAATCAGTTCTACGTTTCTGCTAGCTTGAAAAAAAAATTGCAAAATTCTGCAGTCCTAATTGGCGTGGTTTAAACTCAACCTGGTCGGTCTATTTTGTTCCTCTTCTTTTATATAAGTTTTCGTTCTAAAAAAAGACGTTCTTCATGGAATAAAAAAAAAATGCTACGTGATATAATTTAAATATGGAAAATAAAATGTTAAACGTAATTTTTTTATTGAAATATATAGTCTTGACATGAACCAAACTTTTTAATAATTTTTTATCATTCCATCAGCGCGTCAACAACAAAAAATATATAATAATATTTAATTTAAAATATATAAAATCAAAGTTTGTTTGTACTTTTGTTGTATTTAAACAATATAATCGTTACGTTAGCCAAACTTTTGGTTTTCCATCATTAACATCGGGGCTACGGCAAAAAAATATATAAAATAAACTGTTGAATGTTTTTTTTTTCTTTTAATTTATAAAATATGGTCGCAGGCAAACTTTTTATTTTCCATTTCTATCAGGGCTCTAATATAGACGTAAGGCGATCTACTATCTTCAACGTCTAATTGAAGAAAATTCATGACAACCGTTGGACTATCAATTAGACATCGCCGGGTGAAATTTCATTGGATTCTGAAGGATCGTTTAGAAGATCCGGGGGTATCAACTACCCTGTTCTTTCTTACCGACGACGAGGGAGTAGGACTTCCTTTTTACGCTAGTAATTAAAATGACGCTGACGTCATAGGGGGTATACCTATCATTCATTTGACTATACAAGGATAGGGGACCATTTATTCGATTTTGTCTTGGGATTATTGAAGTTCGATGAGAGATTGCAGACAACGCTATTGGCCGGCTTTGATCTCCGTCTCTCACGGTAATTACGACGACTAATGAAAATCTCCGATACGCGAGGAATTTCCTGCGAGTAACTTCCCTGAAAGAAGCTCCGAAGGAATGCGGAGCTGGGGTTTCGATTCGACGAGGATACCTCGCGTAAAAGTAAGAAACGAATTAAAAAAAAGAAAAAATCGAAAAAGAAATAAATTCGCGAACTGTCATAACGAGTACAAGTCCCAAGCTTCAAAGGGAATTACCAACATATTTATAGAGGCGCATTTGAAAGTTCGACCCGTAGCTTTTCGCTCTGCGATAAAGACATCTCCAGCTAGGAAGTTGTTTGCCGCGTTCGGAAATACACTCGGCGATATCGAACGCGACTTAAAACATCATAATACAAAAGTCAGAGTTACGAAAGAATAAAATCTCCATACTTTTCAACGTTATCGCTTTGTACGAAGAACGCAGCCGTGCACAATAGGGAAATTATTGGGTGGTGCATTGGCTCGCAAAGCCCCGAACAGCCTCTTCAAACTGGCCTACAGCCGCTTAAGTTTGAATACTTGCCCCAGAAAATTGGAACGGGTTAATTGGTTAAATTCTCCTACATATTGCATTTTTACATATTCATATCGATATACGAGTTGTTAAGGTATGAATATGTCTCCGTGTGTGTGTTCTCTTATATTCGTTCACTATTCACGCTTGGTTATGGTTGAAGAGTTTTTATCGGTGAACGTCCAATAAATACATCGAAGCGTATGCACATGCACGTAGTCTCACTAGGCTTCTACCTGTGTACGTTTGTAAAGGGGGTAAAGCTTTTCATTTATTTTCGCGGGCAACCTCCGGTATTCGAGCGATAACGGACTTTGGCTTCGATTGTTTGAGAAAAACGTATTAGCGGCGTCTATTGAATTCGCGAAGCGCGAGGAACGACGAAACGGTTAAGGTTGGAGGATTGGAAGATTCACGGGATATAGCCTGGATGTTGGTGATAGACGAGCTCGTTCGTCGAACACTATGCATATATATATGTGTGTGTATGTGTAACGGCTACCATGCCCTCCGACCTCTGTGAAAAGGTCCATTTCGAGAGAACCCCTCTGCGGCCTTTATTATTTCGCAATTTGGAGCTGGCCGAGCGGGTTAGCGCTACGGGTATATTGTACTATGAATGAGAGAACGGATCGCAATGGTTAAAAAGAAAGATCGCATACTGTGGAGGGGAGGTTGAGGGGGAGGGGAACCGTTGGATCGAAACTGAGCAGGGGTTGATCAAGAATTCGCTAGAGATCAAAAGTTTGAAGGAAATTGAATAAAAATAAAGTGCACCGCAAATGAACGGTTAACAAATTATTGGTAAAGCTTCTCGGGAGAAACGGAAGAGTAATTACGCAGTGTCGTTCTTTTTCCACTTTGTTTATTCCTTGCTAATTATCCTGCTCTATGACGCGTCGTAAAGTCGTTTTAGGTAACGCCGTTCGCCTTCTTCACTTTCGGAAGTCCCCATACGGAAATGTGAATTGGGTATTTTGTAGACCTGTACAGAATTTCTCTAACTTTATTAGAACCTAATACCACAAACGATTCAGTCGAAGCTAATTATGCTGGTCCGTTCCTATAATGCGAAAAACCTGCTTCTATTGTAGCAATCTCAATAGGGCTTGCTCCAATTGAGATTGCTACAATGAAGGACTTTAAGAGGTTCTATTAACGAGGGATGTCCCGTCAATTTTTCCGCACGGGTTGCTTGTCATACTAACGTTGATAACAATGATTTCACCTAACTATAAATCATTTCGTCATTGATTGTTTAACTTCGAACAGTTCTATGGTTATTTTTTAAATGCGTTTACGACTTGATTAATTTTTCCATTGGAAAGTACAACATGAGCTCCAAAGAAGGAGGAGTCAGGTAATTTTTCATCAAACATCAATTCGCATTATCGTACTTTTGACATGAATAAAAGAAATAAAATTGCTCCCTCCCAGTCTTGAGGGACTTATAAAAATCTTCCGTGAAAAGACGCAGAAGTTTGTAACTATACACTCCGATGGATACCACCTCGCGAGGAGGGTGCAAACTTCGATCAACTATTGTGAACATCACGAAATTACAGTTGCCCTCCCCCCCCCTTGCGCCACGTTGCCTCTTCACTCACCCCAACGTAAAACGTCTTCCATGGAGGAACATCGGCAAAAGAGAAATTCGTGCGAATTCCCATCGTCATGAAAATTACGAAGAAGAATAATTACACGCTCCGATGACTGCACCATTTACGTCCGAATAGAAATCCGGAGTACGCATGTACAATTGAAAGTTGTGCGATCGGTGAAAAACCAATCAAACTCCAGTATTCGAATCGCCGGATAATCCATAAAAGTTGAACAAATGGTTTTGTTACAATGACGGGTGGACGCGACGCTCTACGTACCAATCCGTCTGAGAAAATCGTTATTTCATAAGTCGAAGTATTTTATGATTTACTGTGCATCAGTAAACAATTAATCATTGTTTTCCCAATTTCACCATTATAATTCATATACTACGCGTATTATTGATTTTTTTCGTTAATTTATATCAATTGTGTAGAGTTCATGTAAATTTTCTACGTATTTATTTATTCTCATTTATTAATGATATAAATATCTTGATCTCATGATTGAATTTCATTATTATAATTAATTCATTACGATTTTTATGATTTATTTAACTAATTTATATCAATTGCATACACTTTATACAGTTGTTCTATGATTTACAATAAATTGGGTTGAAATCAGCTTTTCCTCTATCATTCCTAACTCCCTTAATTTTTTTCTATAACTTATATTCCGTTTATTAGTGAAATAATTTTTATAAATGATGACATCACTTTTTCTGATCCATTTATAAATTTTCACTCTTGAATTACGTATAAATCGGTAGTGCTATGTAAATTTAACAAATATTGTACTCTTTATTCAACTTAAATTTTTTTAGAGACAATAATGATTACAAGTTATGAAAATTTTACTTGATAAATTTAATAACTCGTTACTTATAAATTACGTAAAATAATTTTGTGCAACGTAATTTCAACAAATAGCGTAAATTTTATATAACCTTGATTTTTTTCGTATCATTTGTGAGATATTAACGGGTAATAAAAAGTGCATAATGTGCCACTTTGGCGACGAGGATTCCAAGTTTTCAGCATTACCATCAAGTTTTCAGCTCGCGTCGCACAATTCTGCGATGCAAGCCAGGGATTTCCCATCCTTTCCTACTTTAGACCTCTATCCCTCTTACCAGAGACCGTTTCCCTCTTTCTACCGTATCTACGCTGGTCCATAGAAAGGCTGTTGACATCTCATTCATTTTGTCGAGGCAAGGAACAGATAAAGCGAAAAGACGCGCGAGAAAGTGCGGTTAACCCCAAAGTACGGATCTTGGTGGAAGACTATCACGAGCGCTTGTTACGATTGAGGCTTGGGTACACCGACGAAACTCTCCCCTGCTGATAGTCTACCGCTATAAAATGGCTCTAAACGGGCCAACAGTTTGCCACCCGTTAACATTGTGCTATGGATGCTTACAACCTCTGAGCTATTCCATTTATATTTCCATACACAAGGATACATTATGTGATAGGGTCATTTGAAAATCCAACCTCACTCCCTCCGTGCACCGGATGAACGCTTCGAAACAATGACGCGAAGAAGTTTGACGAAAGCGTTCAAAAAGTTAAACCCGACTGTTTTATTACTTTAGCTGTCGTGCGACCGCAGGCTATAGTGACAAGATTCGCACCTTCGGATGGTATACCTTTACCAGAAAAATTGAAGAAACCCAACGTTGGGAAGTTTTTATTGGCTTCGACTGATCTACTTGTATTCAACGTAGCTGGAGATAAAGCAACAACATTTTTATACTTTCGAATATCCTGATTCGAAAAATCCATTCGCTCTATTTTTTATTGTATTTATTCGCAAATCTTTGATTTATTATATTTCTTCCGCATTTATTACGAAAATCGTTGGATTTATATTATTTTTGTTCATATTTATTTCACGAATCCGTTTTTTTTATTATATTTTTTCCACATTTATTGCGCAAACCTTTTTGTTTTAATTATGTTGTTTCATCGGTTCGCAGTTTGCATCGATGGAATTCAACAATATATATTTTTTTTTCCAATGCTCTTATTTTCATTATTATAGAAAATTATATTTCATACATTGTGCGATTGGTCGCTAAATGGGAATCCTAAAAAATGTTTGCGCGATCATCGCGGCTTCAATCATCCCAAGCAAAAAATTGTTTATTGGAATAAAAACGATTTTCGTTTCAATGTTGCGAATTTCATTGCCATTGTTTCTCCGCATTAACGACGGCAAATCCTTTTTTGCCATATTTAAAAACATTTTCACAATTTTCCGATTTGACTGCTGCCACCGTCATTATTCTTTAGATTATTCTCCACCAATGGCGCATCTCGGAGATTGCAGTACACTCGCAGAAAAATCACGATACGATACATGGGCTAATATTTTTAATAGGATAATTCTAAAACTTCAGGTCTAGCAAGACTTAAAGCAATATTACTCCAAATCTCCGCGTACGATGAGTCGCAATTACAATTTGAAAAAAAGAACATGACCCGTGGTCGAAAAAAAGTTTAACAATTAACCGTACCCATGTACAGGAACATAGGTTGAAAAAAAAATACAAATTTCGTGCATCCTCCTATCCGTAATGTCCCCAATCAAAAACCTAACACACATTGCTGGGGTCCCTCGGCGACTGTCGCCACATCGTAATTTACCCTTTTAACGAGCATATAACGACCACCCAACGATAAACACGGGGAAGTACGATCGACCACTCGAGAAACCGGGAATATTTCCCACCAGCCCAGTGAGAGCGAGTGAAAGCGAGAAAAGAGAGGGAGAGTGCAATAGCGGGCGAAAGAGGGATAGACAGATGGACATACGGACAGAGGCCTCGTAGAAAATATGGGGAAGGAAAGACCAACAAATTATAAATTTAAAATGTGTACATCGTAAAATTTCAAAGCCCAAAATTATTCGTGATGAAATCGAATGTTATTCTAATTCAAAGTATTTCAGAGATCGTAAAAAGAAAGATGATTATTTTTTTTTCTGAGTCTAAATAGAAAAATATATTATCATTCTTTTTTTACTTAATTGTATATCGACGTCATTATTTGCATTGTATTTAATTTATTCAAATTATTTTATTCAATAAAAAGGTAAGTTATAAAAAATGTTCGTTACTTGTTGAAATTACAATACACAACGTAATTTCACATAACGTAAAAATAATAATTGATCAAATTAATCAAATATAATTTTATCGTAATTTCTACAGATTATGTATTCCTTTTTGGCTTAACTTGTAAATCGACGTCACAAAAATAATATACAGTAGGAATTATACAACAAAATTTTTTTAAAAATCTTTACATATTTTTTCTACGCGTTTATATGCGTTTCGGAACGGAAGAAAAACCTTTAGCAGCGCATATTAGAACCCGAAGTTAAATTAATAATTATTGGGATGAATATTGAGAAATCCTGATTTTAGAGAACATTTTCGAATTTACGAAAAAAAAAGGGGTAGAATCGAAAAAAACATTTTGCTGCGATCATTATCAAGGGAAATATTAAAATAGTTAACTAAGCCTTGTGAATGGTAGTGGGAGAGGTAGTAATGTAGCCAGGCCGCACCGACAACGCCATTCCCTATTTCGTGCTCGCGCGATCGGCTTCAATCTCTATGTCTTCAATACGATGCTCACTACGATGGGGTTTGCTTCGTATTGCATAATATGCATTACTATGCAAACGCGCTGAACTCCGATGAAACCTTGTTATAAAATATCGATCCTTCATTATCAAATATCATTTTTCATATTTTATTAAATATAATCATTTTTATATATAATTTCTAAAATATGACATATATCATATTTCAATTTAGAAAATATGTAAAATATTTCAAAATGTATATTTTCATATTAATTTAGTTAACTTCTGAAAAACTTCAACTTTAAGTCAAATGCTCTTGCTACTTTTTACCGACTGATGTGTCAAATTTGAAGTTCCTACGCTTTAGATATGCCAATGTATATGAACGAGATTTTTTGTTTTTTTCTTCTACGTCAAAAATGGTGGATGCTAATTGTCACCCTGCGGAGTGCCTACAAAAAAAAATAAAAGATAATATTAGTAGCCGGCTATTTTCTACATCGAAAAAAAAAAAACAAGAAAAAATATTTTCTAACAGCTTTTCTAACTCTTTTACTTAAAAAAAAAAAAAAGGTAAATTCACACGAGTCCAATTTACTGTCACGAGTATCAATATATCCCAGGATTGATAAGATGGGTCCACGCCAATGGGAGAAATAAAAAAAAGTGCACCCTAGTATTTATCAGCAATTATTTCAGTATCCACAAAAAAAACGACGATCGCTGGAATGGTGGCTGCCTGGAACCTTTATAGGGAAGTTTGTCAGCGGGAAACTTCGCCACGACTGCGCATTGAGCTGCAGCGAGAATGAACGAAAGAGGAACGGAGGAAAACGGGAGGAGGAAAAAAAGGGTAAAAGGCTGGAGAAAATCCAAGAACTGCAGCTTTCCTCGGCAGCGAGTACTCGTACTCTGTAATTTACTCGGTTGCGAGTGTCGAGAAAGGTATGTGAGAGGGTAAATGTGCGCGCTCGACACTCACTCACTCACGGCCAGGCGATCCCATCGCCGCAGTCCCGGACCATAAACCGGCTAACATCACGAGCGTCGATGTATACGCACGCGGGAAACTCCAGGTGTTCAAATTCATACGTACACATGTTGACTGTTAAAAATCGCAAGGATCGTATTTCCAATCGTCCTACGTTGCAAGGAGGTTCGAACGTTTCGCTGATAAATTATTTGTTCGCGGATTCTGCTTCAACGAATCTTCAGCGAAAAAAAAAGGAAAAGAAAATCACACTCGGATTTATTGCATTATGTACAGTGTTTTATAAATGATAATTAAGGTACGACTTCTTGATTAAATCGCTAAATGAAACTGAATCATTAATGACAGTTCTATTCGTGATTTTTTGAAAATTCTCTGCCCAAATAATATTTCGAGATTTTTCATTGAATACGATGCGATAAAAGATAGCGAAGGTATGAAATAAAACATTACTTTAAAACTCGTATGAAATTTTATATCGGAAATCACTCTGGTGTACTGATACGTAAAAACAATGTGTGTATACAAAGAGAAAATTTGGAAAAAGAATTTCACGTAGAAAACATTTCGTTTCTGTTCATTTCAATCAGCATTTTTTTTCCACTCCTGCAACTAACGATTTTTCAAAATTTTTCTTATTTGGCAAGCGTATATCACTCATTAAATTCAATACTTCATTTCGCTTTCCAATTTTTCCTTTTACGAATCGCGACACGTAAAAAGCCACGGTTTTTTAATGCGCAAATACGGCACTCGTTAAAAATGATGGCAATTGGATCGAATGAATTCACCGTTCGTACAAAGAGTTGTATAGCGTTTTAATATCAGTGGTTGCGAGGAGAATATTTGCTTGTTTTGGGTTACCTGGTACGGTATTAGATATTGAATACGTGCTTAAACATGTACCCAACCCGATGAAGCTGTACAAGTAGTAATTAATTAATTTGTAAATTATGCCCGTGTATGAGTGCAATCCATAATGGGTATTCATTACGTATGAGGCTAATAAATGAATTAGCACACCATACGCGAGTCTCGCACTCCACTTTTTTCCGTACAATTTTCGCGACCCTCCAATACACAATTACGGCACTGAAGTCAACGCGCAAGCTTCCCTCTCTCACTGCTATTTCGATAGCCGGAAACTTTACCATTTTTTAACAAGTATTCATTTTATTTTTTCAATAACTGATTATTTTTCTTCGATTTCACAACGATTCGAAAAAAACGAGTAATAAAGAATTCATTGCGCTTAGTTCCATAAGTTTCAAGTCGAACAACTGATATTTTTTATTTTCTTACGTTTACGTAATCAAAGATAATAACATAAGAAATAAAGCTGAAATTCCACAAGTTCGCTGGTTGACATTCGGACGGTAAAACATTTTTGAGCAGCAGTGCGTGATGGAGTCATCAGCGTAGATGTTACCGCGTTTATCGTTGTGGCATTTTTTCCAAAGAGTACACTTTATAATTCAGCCATGGTTGGTGTGTCATGACGGTGGTTCCCGAACCCCGTCGTCTCGTTGAAATCTCTATACATTTATCCCAAGAGTCCTCTTGCTACCAGCAAATAGCTGTTTTGCGCTCGCGCACTTTTCTCTGCATAAAGTAGTGCAAAAGAGAGAGAAGAAAACTAATATAAAATTGTGGAAGAAAGAGACCTCGAAAGCGTTGAACTACTGTGTTTGCCGAGTCGGGCGTCAATCACTCGGTCTGTTTTGCGAGGACGAAGATCGATATGGCATGCTGCCTGCTACAGTTACGTCGTCTGTATAGTTCTTCCTCGTGAGCTAACGATCGAACCGCACCAAGGAACTTCAAAATTGATAATCGACTGGACCCTTTTATTTTCGAAATGGTTTGTTTGAATTTTTTTAGGCTTGTTCGGTTTTGGGTTGGCTCAGGTTTGCTTGTTTGGGTTTATTTAGATGTTTTCGTTTTGGTTTGTTTATATTTGCTTGTTTGGGTTTCTTGAGGTTTCTCTGTTTGGTTCGCGGTTTGCTGGGCTTCTTTGTTTGGATGTGTTTGGATTTGTTTGGGTTGACATTCGACTGGACTCTTTACCTTCTAACTGGTTTATTTGCATTTTTATACATTTGCTTTTTGGGTTCGTTTCGGTTTCGTTGTTTAGATTTGTTTAGGTTTCTTTGTTTGGGTTTCTTTATTTGCATTTGATTGGGTTTGTTTTGGTTTCTTTGGACATGTGTTGGTTGATTGGTTGTTTGAGTTTGGGATGGTTGGATTAGGGTTTGTTTGGATTTCTTTAGTTTGTTTGGAAAATTAAGAAGTCATTTCTTCATGATCATAATAATATAATTATCAATAAATTTCTCGTGTGTACTTGGCGATCTTTCAAGACTCTTGTTCATACCACGCAACCATGTTTTTCCACTCTTTTAAAAGTAAGCGTTTTAGTGACTGCGCAGTGGGGAGTACGCGACTTTCTAGCATTCTCTAGTATGTTAAAACGCCCAAGATTGGACGAATGGGCTCATCAGCAATCGCTGCCTCGTAGAATCGCTCGCGTTAAAAACTGTTTAGCAAAAAACATAATTCCACGTGTCACATTACATATGCCCAAACAGTACATTGCAATATACTCAAATAGACTACACATAAGAATGAACTAACTTTATAAAGTTACTTTAGGTTCGATTCATGTCACTTGAATATTTGGTGAAATAGATATTTAACATTATAAAAACTTGGAGAATATAGTTATACGATGTATCGTATTCACCACGCAGAGTTCAACCCGTTAAGTCCGAACGTAATGGTTTCAACAGTCGTCTACGATTCGTGTTGAAAACATCGCTCTCGGATCAAAACTTTCGCTTTGAAACATTGGTACATAAAATATGGTTAATTTTCAAGATTATAACTGCTTTGGCGTCGCGATAGATGTTTTTCTTTTTAACGAGGGGGATGAAACGAATCTGATTTTTTTTCGTACATTGATATATAATGGATCTTATGAAATGCCTTTCCTTCTATTCATTTCACAAGTACATTCAATGTGCATAAGCACTCATACAGGAAACATCGAATTTTACGAGAGCACTGTTAAAAATAAATATTCCTCAATTATTCGCCAAGCTTTCCTCTTGGATTATAGGTTTTCCAGAGACAACGTATTTCTGAATGCAGAGAGAGGCGGAACTGTACCGTCGATAGATACTTCGATGGGTTGATAGTTCAGCATCCCAAAACCCCAGCACCTCGATATTTTAATACTCTAATGCTGCATCTGTAGCTCGGAATTTATACCGGAAATAATCGTGATGCGATAGTTTCTGGGGAATATTAAAACGCAGCTGATACCGACAACTACCCAGTGCAGAAGTGGAACAGGCCAATGTTGAAGAAGGTTGCCCAAAGCCACGAAAAAAGTTGAATATCTGAATGGGTTCAAAAATACTAACTTGGTAGAATATAAAGTCCGTTGGATGAAGTTTATTATACGTATCTTGGAAAATATTTACATATTAGGTCTTAAAACATATTGGTGATAAATTAGTGATACAAAAGCTGAAAAAAGGGCATTCATGGCCAAGCTAAGGAAAATGACATTTGAAAGTGCCAGCTTGTTTTTTCTCTCAGCATCGATCAAGTGACGATTTCAGACATTTCTAAGATTGGACGATCAAACATAAACGGTTCGATAGATTTTTCTAATATTTTTCTTAGTTTGGTTCTTTATGGCTATCGTCGTTCCTGACTCCTCCGAAATTCCTATGATTTCGGCAAATTAAGAAAACGGTATACGCGGAGTTGCAAAAACGGTTTTCAGTTTATTTAAATTTATACACAACCCGGTTAAGGTTGGTGTACCTTTGCATCGCGTTCGCGTCAATAACACCGGCATGTATAAGAAAGGGCTTTCCATGAGGGGAAACGATCGGGTGAGTCCTCGAAAACGGGCCGGGACCAAACCGCGACAAAACGTGGAAACTTTTCGTCATTGAAGCGCGTCACGGTAAAGTGGTTCGCCTTTGTCATGCCAGTGATCCTTCGATGGGGTTTTCTCGGGTTTTCGACGAGGAGAGGAGAGCAAAAAAGAGAGAGAGAGAGAGAGGGAAGAAGATAGAAACGATATAAAATTTGAATAATGCGCCTGTCGTCACCGAGGAGTGCTGTACGTTCACCCTGACATCCCGCTCTCGTCAACTGTATATCCCACACATACTACGCTCCGCACTCGATCTCTCGAAGCTTTTCATGAGGACCCGAGACAACTTTTTCCCGCGAGGTGAAAAAGTAAAAACTCGGAGCGACGACGAAAATCTCCGTTTCGAGGAAAGTTTTTCGCTAGAGCGATTCTCTGATACGTCCCAATTGAACTCTAGACCTTTTCTTGATTCTCAGTAATGGAGCGGAAGGAAACTGAGTTAATGTTTGGATCGGTGAAAAAATATTATAAATCTCGTTGAAATAAATAAAGTGCGTCATCTTGAGATCGGAGACTTCTTCCAATTTTTTGCCCCTTAAATTTACGCTTGTACACAAAATTATTCATTATTGTTGTTTTTTTTTAATTTCAAAAAAATATTCCGCGCTGTTTTGATTTATTCCCATACTGAACATCAAATATACTTGAACCAAGAGTGTACATTGATGATAGAGGAAAAAAAAACTGCTTCGCATTGCAGTCGTACTTTTCGTTTGATTCGAGGTAGTGTGTTGGGTTGACTCTGCTTGGTGTAAGACTCTTCGTTCATTCCGAAGTTTCCAACGGAAGTGGACCGATCGCAAATAATGAGCAAATGGCAGAGCAGTCGCAAACGTCGAAAGAGGATCCAGTGGAGCAGAGAAAACAAGCTCTGTTGCATCGCAGCTTTTGCCATTTAATTTCAACCGAATAGACTCTACTGGCATGATTATTCATAAATTTCAAAGCTTCGGACTGAAATGGTCCCATCCGGTCACCCCGGAATTCTTGATTACCAATGCTCATTCTATTTTTATACCTACCGTTTCCGTTCCCTTTTCATTTCTACCGTCTTCATACGGATCCGTTACAAAGCTTAATCAGCAATCGTTAAAACTCCGTTCAGGGGTGATACTAGCGTGATAAAATCCCATAAAGACGAACACTGTAGTGCGAACCGTCATTCAACTCTCGAGCGCGATATATACCGATCGACTTGAAACCCGATCATTATTGACGATAAAATTCAACGAACAGATCAATTCAATAATGAAACGGCGGGGTACTCTTTTATAAAATCACTATAATCCATTGTACCCAATAGAGGAGAACGGTGATGGCAAAGAGTGAACAATAAAAAAGAAAAAAAATATCTATAAAAAAATCCTAATCGAAGTGTTCTCCATTATGACGATGAATTTGTGCTCCGCTAAGCAAATTCACGAGAGTGGTCGGTTCCAGCTCCCGCGAAGTGAGAATTTTTCGTCGCTCGATGACTACCGGGAGGACCAATTTACAATCTCTCTTTTGCGATGCATGATGGAATTGGTCCCTTGCGCGCCAGCGTTTTTTTGTATTTTATTTTTATTTTTTGTTTTCTTTTTTTTTATTATCGTCCCTCCAGCTTACCACCTACCACTAGACGCGGCACGCGATGTGTAGGTGGTGTTGAAAAAAAAGTAAAAAAAAAAACGCTCAAACGACCTTACGCTCGTTTCATCCGGACGAGACACGGAAGCTGTCCGCATATGTGCAATTTTCATGTAACGCGTGACTGACCATTTTTTTTTGTTAATCACTGCTGCCTGGGGAGCGAAGCAGTGAGACGAACAGACAGAGGAATATAGAGAGGAGGATAAGGGGAGGAGGGGGCTTTGGAAATTCAGAAGAGCTATCGATTAAGTTACCGGAAAAGCTCCATCATCGAATATCAAGCCGAGAGATGGAATTAAACGAGTCAGAGTGAGAGACCGAATAACACAGAGACACGCGGGGGCTGTTTATTTGCTCTGCCAAGGCGCGGAGGGTGCGAGAAAGCTCAACCCGAGGGACAGCAATCTGTATTTGGAGGTTGAGATTTCCCCATTTGATTGCACCTAATTCGCAAACAGGAAACCACTGTGACGAGGACACAACACCCCGTGATGTTTGCACGGCCAATCGATGCTCAAAGCAAGAGGGGGAAATCGCGGTAACGACGAGTGAATTGACGTAGCCCCGATCCAGGCTTTGATGCAAAATCGCCTAGCCCACCCCTCCCCTTCTTCCTCACTCCCTGTGTATACGTGAAATGTCTTATTTCAGCCCAAAAAAAATTCCGAAATGCTGGTTGAACAACAAAATGTTTCGTAAAAAAATGACAATCAATCAAACTGTAACTCGAAATCCAGAATAGGACTGGAAAATTGAAGCTAATGAAAACTGAAATATCAATTAACAGGCCCATGCTAAAAAAATAAATCTTTTTATCGAAATTTATCAAAATCTTTGACACGCTTAATTTAAGTAGCATAAAACAACTACGGAAACGAAAAGAAATTGCCGATCAATCGCTGATCCTTCATTTCTCGGGGTTAGAGGTAGAGGAAAATCCATGGCAAAGAATTATTAACCATTCGCAAAAAAATGTGATATTAATGACTGTTGAGCTAAATCGCGTGCCGTCAGCTTGATGAAAAATAAAAAGATAATTGTGCACTCGGAGTTTACGGAATCAGGCGTAACGTTAATTCGATAATTGTCTTCGATCGATTATCTTGAAAATACCATTGGCATTTCCGTTCATCCCTGTCGATTCTAATAAAAGTGAAAATTGCTTATCGCTTGATACATTCAATTAAGCTAATGGCTGGTGTATTTCGCTAAAAATAATTGACACCGGCATACTCCGTTGATACTCATCGACCTTTTTTATTCAATGGAACCATCGTTGATCACTATAAAGCATGATAAAGTCATTGCTTATGAGTTAAAGAGAATAAATAATGAACATACACGTGTGGATTGAACTGACAGGATATCCGGTTCGATATCACGATGTCCAGAAATAGAAATCTTCATCAATTTTACAATTCAGGTGAATTATACGAGCCTTTTCCCCTGAGCCTGGCACGATACGCTATTGGGTTACATTCGGCAGCATTGGATTGCGGAAAAAGGAAGGAACGAATGGAGGGAGCTGGCAATAACTGGGAACGAAGGTATCGGCGATATTGACAATACCGATTATGTTTATGAAATATGCAAGCACTTGTGCCAATCACGAGAAGTGGACACGGTTCTCCTCGTTCGAGTGTGCCTCGTATACCCGAAAGTTTCGTGTTTGCAGTGAGGTCAAATCAATAGCAGAAATGACGTTTCACCATCACTAAGCTGCGACTAATCAAGAGGGTGGTAATCGTAATGATTATTATACCGGATTCTCGCACCTCGTTTCGCACGATCAAATCAACGGGTGATATTCAATCGGTGCATCACCAAGGACTATTGAAATGGACTCTCCTGTCGGCACATCTACGGAGACGGACGGAGAGACCCTTTATTTTTTATTTCCTAATGAAGTTCATTTTTACAATACCCTTGATCAGAATTAATTAGAAGGATATTGAGTCGAAAAGATCACATGGAACTAGGAAGATCATTTCATTAGGGATCGCGTATTTCGATTTAAAACAAAAACTAGAAGGATTGCGTGATTGCTTGATTGCGGAGTCTTAAAAGTTCGGCGTGTTCAAAAAATAAGTTTACTTTTCATTCGATTTTCGATTTTTTTTTTAATATTATGATGCACATGTCCCCAACATATGTTGGCATTATCAGCCATTTTGCATATTTCGTTTGTTTTTGATGGATACAAAAGTTAGACGCACTGAATGAAGCATATTTCTGTCGTCAAGTCTCTTTCAAAAATATTTATTTCGGGGATAATAGTCATTGATATCACACATATTGTATTTTAACGTATACTTTTCGTTAATTCCTATTAACCGTCTTCTGATGTCTGATTATAATAATAGTTCTCTCGAACATTCTTTAAAAAAAAATAGCCTAAATTAATTTCCATAGGAGCTCTTCGTTGCCAATTATTTGGGAGACTTTTAATCATGCCCATAGCCGATATTGCCTCACGGTCTTTCACCGATGGTAAGTTTAAAATAGTTACTAAACGTAACACACCCATAAGGAAAAAGCAAGCGTACAATGGATACCGTGTTACCTCAAGAGAACAGAAACTCCCCTCCATCAAATCAACTTCGTTTCACCTATCATTACTATCGCGAGGGTACATACACACGTTCAGTAACGCACAAACATGCAGGAACGAGGAATTTCATTTTATACGACTAACAGATATGAAAATGATGAAAGTTGAAGACAAAGGTAGGGTTGAACGACTAATGTGCTGCTCCCTGGCATATAGCTCGTCTCCTTTGCTCCTCTTATTAAATAATAACGAATATAGGTTAGGAAATTATAACTTTCGAAACACGCGTTCAGTTTAGCTGCGTGACTTGCCGAATCTCGAAATAACCGGAAATTTCGAGGTTACCGTTATGACGAATTTTCGAAAATTGACGCTTCAAGGTGATTCGCGTCAATATTTCGCTTCGCCCAATATTCGCGAAGTGAAATATTGCTACGTTTTTCGGTATTTCGAGTTTTCGAGCTTGAGTAAAAATCAATCGCGCTGTCGTTGGACGTTCGATTAAATGACAAAACGGAGCGGTAATTATACGAATGGTTTTGCCACCGGAGTCGATTCGCCGATGAGTAATCATATCGATTGAGGAATGAGCGAAGAGAAGAATTAAGGAAAATGTGAGGAAGACGACCCAAATCACGATTTCACGTCAGGTATAACGGACAGCCATCCAATTATTGGAACGAGCCGAAAAGTGAATTGATTCGAATCACGCTTTTCTCCCTTTCACTGAGAAGACACCGATAAAAGTGTGTGACATTGTTAAAGCTACACCGGAAGTACTGATACGTCAATGTTTTTTTTTTTTTCAGCGAGCAAAAACACCGGTTCATCGGACTTAGTATCCATGACTCGGTAGCTCAGAATGACGAAAGAAACGGTAACTTTCTCTCTTCTAACGCGAATGCGAAAGTCCCACGAAACTTTGTGCAAATACGTCAAAAAAATGTCGAATAGCATCAATGAAAAATGAAAATAAGAATTATCAAAAAATAATGATTTTTTTCTAATGACGTTTTGAAAAAGCTTATAACCAAACAGTCAGTCCAACAGTTGACATAAATAGCCTGTTATAAAAACGAAGATATTTTTGTCAGTGGAAAGAGAAAAATAAGGTGAAGGTTGAGACAAAAAGACTTAACTCGAGCGGTGAGTTAGCTAGTGATTATTACGCGATAAGGATAAGGCCGGAGCCTCGGAGACTCAAAGTTCATTGTGCCTGCAGCTTGGGCAAAAGTTCACTCTTTCTTCGTATATAATTAATTACTGTGGCAGCCTCGATAAAATGAGGCGACACCGCACTACTTGTGGCATAGGAGGATATATCATTAGCCAAAGCTTGGAAACGGGAACGCAACCAATGGAACTCACACTCGGCTATTATGCACCTGAACAATGCAGGGAAAACTCGGTTGGTGCTCGAGGGCTGACTGTAGGAGTGGGCAGGTACACTTTACGTTTCTATTTCGTCACGACACCTGAATGTACTCTCACCAGCTTAGAATAAGTTCCTGGTGCGCAGCACCGACAAAGATAATCAGACCCTACACCTCTCCCATTTGTTTCTTGACAAGTAACTAATCTTACGCGGCTAAGTAACCGGCCCGTCACACGTGCGATTGTGTAGCGACTCGAATGAAGACGTATACTTCTAACGAAAGTCATTCGGTATCAGTTTGCCGAGTTATTTCACCAGAGTAGATACAATCAGGAAAATTCAATTGAAATTAGTTTTTGTCGATTGAATATTATTAAATTAATTATCTTTATTAGCTGAAACTTCATTCGTTTGTATTACGAGAAAATAGGTCAATTCGACGAACTACGGTTTTCGGTTGAGTGGATTTAATTAATTTTCATTAATTGAAACTTCATTTTGTTGAATGATAATATAAGAATAAGTAAACTCGACGACTTAAGGTTCTCAGTTTAATGCGACTAAATCAATCTTCTTTAATTATAACTTCATTTTTTTAAATGAAAATATAAGAATAAGTAAACTCCACAACTTAAGGTTTTCAGTTGAATACGATCAAATCAATTTATTCTGTTCATTTCACTTATACCCATTGGATTACGAAAGAAAAATAAAGTCGATGACTTATAGTTTTTAGTTGCATGCATCTATATTAATTATCCTCAATAATTAGTACTTTATTTGGCAACATTACGAAATAAAAATAAGTAAACTCGATTACTTATGAAATCGTTATTGTTTTCACTTGAAATTATTATATATTATTGTTTTCACTTGAAATTAATTGAATGTAATTAAAAAAAGAAGTAAATTAGTCGACTTATATTTTTCACTTGAATGCATCTGAATTAATTGCCGTTATTAACTGTAACTTAATTTTATGAAATTACCGAACAAAAAAACTGATTTCGACGAGTACAGTTCAGGAATTTTTTTTTTTTTATATCTTAGTCCAGATTATACGAAGAAATGATTTAATTTTTGTCGTTCCAGAATGAAAAGCACCGGCTCATGGAAACATCTTGAACTTTCCAAAATCGCCAACGATCATTTTTCCGATAATATCTAAAATGAACACGTGACCTTCGATCAACTCATACGTGTTGATTAATTAGTTTTCAGCTTGACGATTCACAAGGATATTGATATTTGTTTTCGTATGTGATCGTTGTTTTTACCTGGTGCCGGGTCGTTGAGTGCACTAGCCCACATCGCGAGACAAAGTATTGGGATCGCGAAAACGAGCATTGCGGCGTTCAGGACGCGCGAACGTCAACTAAGGGCTGCATACCCTCGTCGGAAGACTTACCCTCCAGTTTACAGTGTGGCTGAGCTCTCCCGCCAACATAGAAGCGCATGCGCGGCTGTGTTTTGCTCCTGAACATAATTTCAAGCGGGGATGAAAGGAAAAAAGCGATAAACGTAAAAATCATCGAATATCCTAATCGTTCAGGGACAAAATTAAGATTATAATCGTTATTTAGATTGTTTCAAGTCCCTTTGCTTTTTGGACTCGGTTGGATATTGTCGTTAAATTGATTTGATTTATCTTTATTTTTATATTTAATCATTTATTGCATCAACTATAATATAATCATACAAAATTATTATATCAACAATAATTGTTTAAATAGAGCGTGACCTATATTGCCGATCATTTCGTGTCTTCCAATATGGAACGAATCAATGTCGCCTTTCGAATCTTGGAGGAATTAATTTTTGATGGTGCAAGGGAATATCCATACCGTGAAATCTCGTAATATGATATAATAATGACGAATCAATGTATGCCCGTAGGATTATTAGATTACGTAAAATACAACCGAAAATTAGCTTGAAAATGAACGTCAGCTTGCATTGGAATAAATGTGTGCGTAGAGGATTATCAAGTTACGGTAAATGTTACCAAAAAACTACCTTGAAAATAAATGTCAGTGCGTATTAACACTTTTTGACTTTTCATCACTTCAACGCCACTCGATTATTTCACAACTTGATTTTTACTGATTTCCACGTTCCACAAGTCTTTCAAAATCAAATACACGGATGGCAGCTTGACGTATGTAAAAATTAGCCTCTCGAATCGAAACACCGATTTTTCGAGGCCGCTCTCATTGTACGCCTCCATCGACGCCAAGAGCGTTGAAAGCCGAGACGTTCATACCGATGTAGTATACATGGATACACGTATACAGGTACTCGTCGCGTATCGTACTTGTACGAGATTCCATTCTGGCGAGCGACCTGGCGCCATCCCGCCTGATTGCATTATTGAAAGCAATTGAGAGAAAACGTTTGAATGTTTTATTCTCCGTTATAGATCGGGGCGAATAGTCCAAGAGTGGTGCGCGTACGCATACTTCCGTAGATAAAAGTACATATGCACAGAAATTTTATAGCGAAGACTCCCCCCTGAAATTCTCGTAATAACGATATTTTTCGTATGTTTGAAATTAGGTAGATTATAACGTCATTGGTATAGCCTTTGGATCAACGTTACCATATTTATACGAGGTTTGTTTAAAAAATAGGGTGACTTTTCAAATATCGCGAACTACGTACATTCGATTTCCTTTTTTTTATTCCGTTGGTACACGTGTCTCTAACATATGTTGACATTATCAGCCGTTCTACGTATTTAAATTTCTTATTGATTCGCCTAAAGGTTAGAAGTGTTTTTATGTACTTGGCGATTTTTCGTTATCGATAAAAATTGTTCGAAGAATCTGTATTAAATTTCGTGCGAAAAATAAAATTATGTGTACTTGGCAATTTTTTTTCATCTATAAAAATCGATCGAAGAATCTGTATTAAATTTTGTGCGAAAAATAAAATTAAGTGCTCCAACGCACTCGAAATGTTGACTGTCGTATTTGGGGAGTCTACTATGAATAAAAATAATGTTTACAAGTCGTACAAGCTCTTCACAGAAGGCCGAATAGTTTATTATGAGAATGCCCTGGACGCCTCAGAACGTCAACAACCGATGAAAACGTTGAAGCATTGAAGAAAATTGTTATGAAGAGTCGTCGAATCACTATTATGAGGATTTGAAAAATTACTGGGTGCGATATATCTGCAATATATCTGCAAAAGTGCAATATATCTGGGATGGATTACTTTGAAATAGACAAAATAGATATTAATGAATAAATAAACATTTATTGAGAAACATAAAAAATCACATTATTTTTCGAACAAAACTCATATGCAAAGGTAACTTCAACAGCTGATCTTTCTTCGAATCAACAATGCATTGGGAAATTTTACGGCCAAAGGAATAGCTGTTACGCTCAAGGCTAATGTGCGATAGATATTACAGATTCAAAGCATAATTTCCCTCGCGTAAATATGGATGTGTGTACGCTTATAGTCCAGCAGATTTGCGATTTGCTCGCTGTCGCATTGGTCTCCAATTCTTTCGATCTTTATTGACATATATGCATATGCAAATTATGTATAAAGCGACTCCGAGTTATTCACGATTATCGGAACATCGACATAGACACTGGGGCAAAATGTATCTGCCGTATATTCAGAGGCATCCAAATTAGCCCTACATTCACCGATTTTTAGAAATCTAGAAAATATAATTTTTTAAAAGAGTTTTTTCGTTTTTTCGCCTAACATCAATTTTGATTTTGTTCTCTTCTCATAGACGTTTGAGAATATTTTTCTAGGTACAATTAATCGATAAATTTCAAAATCATCGATCAAGATTTTCCAAAAAAATTGAAATCATAAAACATAATATTTAAAATATCGCTAATACACAAAGGTAACTTCGATATCCTACAATATATCTAGAATATCTAAATCCAACTTTTTGATGTAATTTCTTCGACCACCCTGTACAGTAGATCCGCATCAAATGGATATTCCCTTCACGGTAAGAAATCGCGGATTGAATATACGTTTCGTTTATTCGTATGTTATATTATGATTGCGATGTCAATAGACTTCAGAGATTTTACAATAGCCCTTTTCACCGTTGGCGTTCGTTACGACGATCGTCAGCCTTCTTCGCCCGAGTTTCCATTTACTTGTCCAACGGAAAAAAGATTCAAAGTAACCACGGTCGTACGTACATATTGTAGGTTAAAACTTAACACGCGAAGGTCTTTCACGACGGGGCGTTTTTGACGAAGAAAGCTGACGACTCTGCAATTTCATCAGAGGCGATTAAGAAAATATTCATATAGAGCCAGAAGCTGGGAAAGGTACCTGGGCTTAATCGAGACAAGAGGACAAAGTTCGTCGTAATGATGAAGGCCTTTGAGACAGTAGCATCCATGTATGATACGGAAGCTTTCGTACTCCCGAAGACGAAGTAACCGCGAAAAATGTTCCGTGTTCCTTGATCCCCGTAGGTTTCACGAATGAATCGAAGCTACACGGCCCTTATTCCTCCGAACGAGAAAACGGTCGGTGAAGAAAAGGGGCGGTTTACGTAGAGGCCGTGACGACGAGGAAACCGGCACCGAGAGTACAAGTATCAAACACGAAACCCAATTCTGTGTGTGCATTTACACCTTCGGAGTGTGTTACGACCCGTATACGTACAAGCTCACCACGCGTACATAATGCACTACTAAATACTGGCGGCGGGCCTTTCGATCGATACGGCCCATACCGCATCTCACGATAGGCTTTCGAATCGATTTCAATTTAGCCTCGTTTACAAGCTCGCTCGCGGCCCGGCTAACGAGCTTTCGAAAGTCGTGGACAGCCCGACGAGTTCGCGAGAAACTCCAGCTAGTCCTCCAACTCCCAAAAACTCCCCTTCTCAATATACCGACCTTCGGTAACGCTCGAATTTATCCGAATCTATTTTTCGGGCTGCTGAATATTTTATTTTTTCAATATGATCGTATAAAAAAAAAACGGTGTTAAAAAATACTCGAATGCACGTGACTAGGTGATAGTGCGAGAAAGGTGAAACGTTCGAAACGAAATTTCTCATAAATGGATATTTTTAAACGTTGAATAAAAAAAATGATCGAGTACATCCGTTAATTCAACGGGGTTTGATGCTCGACGTTTTAAAATAGAAACAACGAGTCTGTGAGGAAATTGGATTCGAAGTTTTTTGAGGTTACGTCGATTTTCCGCATGGCCTTAATAAAGTCCGAAAGAAACCCGGATGAGCGAACGGAAGAAACAGTCGTGATACTTTGCGTGGAATAGCCTCTACTTCGTATGCACGTAATCCTAACCCTCGGCGCGTTCACCTCCTCCCTCAAGCATACTTGTAGCCAGGTTTTACCTCTCGTCACACGCTCTTTGCTTAAAGCTTCCCTCTAACCGTCTTTCTCTTTCTCCCTCTCCCTCTCTCTCTCGCAATTTAACAATTTCACTTGTGCTACTGCGCATCTAGATCTCTTCTTCCCTCCAACGGCGGACGCAAATTCTTCCTGAAGAATCCTGATGGTGCTATTTCGCAACGGTATTACACGCCAAACGCAGAGTTACAAAGGTACCCTTCATTTACTTCTTTCTTTAATTCTGTCTCTCTTTCTCTCTCTCAATTTGTAACTCCCTCTTTTTTTTTCTCTCTCTCTGTCGCTCTCTCATGATGTTCTGCGGTAAACCCTCTTTCAGCACCGAATCTGTTGCAAATAGCCCAGCGCAATGTGAATACTTTGGTTACTCAGCTGAAGCACATCAAACCATTGATATCACAGAAAGAATTCCATATTATTAGCATCGTTGGTACACGGCTTTATGCACTGATTCAAAAAGACTTTGTCAACTTGAAATGTTATTTTTTAGCCCGAAATAATGGTCTAGGTGTGAAAGTTCGAATTACGAGTTATATCGACTATTCCCTCATGGCTACAGTTTTGGCAATTTCACTCTCGCATTTTTCAAAACCAAGCATATTTCCATTGAACTACGATTAGAGTGTTTTTGCTTTTTGCTTGCATGTTTAGGCGAACAAAGAAAAAGTCGTTCGATAAATTGGTGAGCCCGTTACAAAGATTCCGGTTCATTTTTAAAAAGATATTCTAATTTTCGAAAAACCTAATTACGTTGATTTTTGCTCCTCGATGTTTAATTTATTTTTCGTAAAATATTAAAAAATGTTTAACGGTGAATCAATACGAGACCAAAGTAAATAAAGAAATCAGCAGCGTTCAGTTGAAAAATCTACCATGTGTAATATCCTCTCGAGCGTCCAGTTTCTCTTTCAAGTACACTCACTCGCCGGAAATACCCGAACGAGCTTTACTTTGCGACACGGAAAACACCTTTTTATTTCAAAAAAAATTTTTTTTACGTTTGAACGCGGACTGTAATCCAAACAGGTGACTCTAGAATTCGTCGAGCAAAATGAAAAGTCGAAAAATTTCGGAGTGAAAGAGGCTGTTTTAAAATAATTTATGACCGGAGAGAAAACGGCTGGATTTTCGTAGTAACGTAATAGGAGTACGACTTCATAAATTGTTGAAGAGGTAAGAACGAAAATATATTTTTTTTTATGAATATGCTTTTTTTAATGCAACAATGACACATATTAAATTTTGCTCTATTGTTATTATTAATATCAATACAATAATTCTTATAACAATTTCGTCGAAAAATCCGGACACCATTTTTTTAATCTCTCGTCGTTTATCGAAAAGCTGTGCACAACGTTACGGAGTATATTATTTTTAATTCAAATTCGTCAGCTGAAAAATCGTCTCACCCTTTTCCCTCGCGTTAAATTTTTATTTCCACAATTTTAATGCAATTTTTCATTGGTATAAACGCGTTTTACTCCACGGATGGAACAAAATCAATCAGTGGAGAACAGAGTATTGGCCGACGAGAAAAACGTGACATTCGTCACAGACCCTCACCGGTTTTGCTGAATTCGGTAGTGCAATAGTGTTGTCACTGCAGGCATTGCAAAATATCTTTCCGCAGTTCCGGCAATGGTGCTGTAACAGACGAGGAAATGAACAAAAAACAAAAATATATTACGTCTTTTTCATTCACCGGAGGGTAAGGCATAAATCTCGTGTACCACACGCGATCTTTTTCACACAATTTTTCCATGCCGCCCTTTATTATGCGGGATAAAGAAAAAATAAAAGAAATGAAGAAAAAAACGAGAGAAAATGTTTTCGGGTTTGCGCTGTTTTCGATGAAGGGATAGGAAAGATTTGCGATGCGAGGAACTCTTTAATAATCCCAAATGCCGGAGTGGTCACGGAATTTACGGGCTAACTCCTTACCACGGGTAAATTGAATTCGCAAATAAGACGATTCTGCCATTCGTTTTTGGTAAATTGCAAGAGATCCGATATGAAGATCGACAGGAAAGAGAGTGGAAACTCTCGAGAGTCATTACCGAGCGTAATATAGAAGTAGACGAAGATAATCCTTGATAGCCTTTGTTAGAAAGGATTTCGACGCGTGAGGTGGCCGCGCGAACCATCGATGACATTTCAAAAAAGATTTATAGAATTTTCTTCTCGCTACGTACCCGATTTAAGAAGCCAAGTTATGCAAATCGAGTGTCACTCGTTTCATTAATAATCGATATCTACTATCGATATAAATAATCGATTTTCGATTGTCGACATTAATAATCGATTATCGATATAAATCGACGCAATCGAACGGCCTCAACGATGCAATCGTCTAGTTCCAAGCTGGTAAATCGCCCCCTTCCCTAGCTGCGAACCCTCGCTTTGTATCATACAAATAATTTCTGTATATCAAATAATTGCATTGCGGCGTGGGAGAAAACGCAAGCAAAGAAAATACTTAATCCAAGCACCCTTATCCTTTGTATCTTCAGAGTTAGGTCCTTTTGCTTATCAGCAATTTACAATTAAATGTGCGTGTAGTAACAGCACTGTGCAACCCTAGCTTAGCCGATGGGAAACCGATGAAGGCCGAGAATTTCCACCCTCCTCTCGTTCTTTAACTCAAGTTGGAGGGCCGCCAGAGTCGAGAACCACGAGCACGATTCCTTCGGTACTCCATACAGATACCTCCTTATCTCACGATATATATGCTCGCGAGCGGTTAACGGGATACTTATGGATACTTACGAGAATGCATAAATCAGACATGATACGACGGGATATTTGAAACTGCACTTCGCGATCGGCTAAAATCACGGCCCCAAACGCTCATCAGACGAAGAAAACCAAACCCGGATGATTACTCGATTGTTTTTTCCCTCTTTAGGATCTTCGTCCTCCAAAATATATACATTTATTTTCAACTATGAGATTCTTTGGGATGCTTTGAAAAAATACATCTCGTGAACCCTTCTATATCTGGGGATTAAAACTGCCTGAATCTTTTGAACTTCGAATCGACATCCTAAGAAAATCCTTAATCCGTCACGAAACTTATCAGAGCAGTCTCGATCAAACTCAGATCCGTTAAAGACGATGCTTTAATGGGTGTCGAAATAAAAGCTCATTACAAAAATCGACCTTTTTTTTCTCCTTATTCGAACATTACATTTATTTTTAATTATAGAGAGAAAATAATTACTAAAAGAATTTACGTAAAGCGGAATTCCGAAACCACACCGGAAATATCTGAAGAAAAAGCTTATTTTTGGTTACCATGGGAATAAAAAATATCAAATTATCAATATTTAAACATGAAACTATTATATTTGAATAAATATTAGATATAATATTTTTCAAATCCATATTAACGTAATCAATACTCTTGACCGCATCGATAATCCATACTAACCCAAACAAACTCAACTAAAGCTAACAAATGAATTTAACAGTTGAGTAAACACCCATAATTTATTTAAACAAAGATAACGAGGTAAACAAATAATACAACAGAGACTTCAGGCGTTGATTCTTTCTGCCATGACCATTCGAGTGTGTAAAAGGATATTTTCCGCTTGTCCCTCGGAGAGGTTAAAATGCCCACTACCTGTGTACCATGACAGGAACTTCCGTCTTAACTGTATACACTAATCTAAAGCGGTGACCCTTGCAATTTCAAATATGCAGCTCCCATATTCGTTTCAGCTTTTTTTCACCTTTTTTCTGAGCGTGACGGATATCCTGACCGAATGGATTTCCTACACGATGACGATGCGATTCTAAGGTACCCAGTCCACTTTGACCGTTCATAAAAGTAAGCCGTATTATTCGTATACTCAAAAAGATCAGTCTTTCACGATATTTGGAAAAAATCTCAAATATATATATTTTTTTTGTTGACATCCCTTAGAAAATGGTGTAATTTCATAGTTTAGTAACTTTTCCTGAAAATGGCCTTTGATGTTTTTTTTTTTTTTACGCGATTTATCACTTTTTATGTCGTTTATAATAATGTTATGTTGGGGAAAACGTTTTTTCAGGTTTCTGATTTTCTGACGAAAGAAAAGAAAATTCTTTTAAAAAAGTTGCACAAATTTGTAAATTTCGGAGCTTTTACTTTTTTTTGCGAATTATTCGTTTGAAAATAGTCATAATCTTACAAGAATATAATAACAAATCTTTGCGGTGTTGGAGAAAACACAAACTTGACAATTTTAAGATCAGAAAAAGGGCACTCGAAAAGTCCGGTACGATTTTAGTATACAACAGTTTGGATTATCTGAGTGGTAATTTCCAAGTAATTCAATTTAGGATTTAATTGAATTATTCGGAAAGTACCATGCGAACAATGCACACTAATATCTAATTCAATGAATACCTAACTATTTGTGTAAATGCAACAAACTTTGCTACATTCACACAAATATTTAGAAATTCATTGAATGACTTATAAATTACCGGTTGGGCTATCCAAACTGTTGCATCCTAGAATTATGCTGGTTCGAGTGGCCTTGTTCTAATTAGAAAATATTCACGTTCGCGTTTTATTCACACCGAAATGATTGATTATTTTCGTGTCAGAACACGATTATTTTCAAATAATTTTACATTTTCGAGTTTCGATTATTTTAAAACAATTTTTAAAAATGTACATTTCGATTATGTCCGAATAAAGTCACCTTTTTTTAAATTCAAGTATTTTCAAATAATATCGAATTTGAAAATTTCAATAACTTTTAAACAACTTTAAACATTCAAATTTCAATGATTTCCGAATAACGTTTAAATCATTAATCTTCAATTACTTTGAAATAATTTCAAATTTTTACAACAATTAACCCCTATTATCGATGGTCTTTTATTTCCGTATGACTGTAAAAAGAATAATTTTTTTCGAACAACGATGTTTGTAGTTTAAGGGGTTTAAAAATAAAAAGTTGTTTAAGGGGATGCTCATGACGAGGGATATCTCGCGTCCAACGTGTGCTTCCCGTTTCCTCCCGTGGCTTCGGGCTATTCTAATATCGAACAATATGGTAATGTCCTTCGTCATTTTTTCGTCTTTCCCGCCGTCTCTTACGTGTCCCTTGCCCGTCGGTGAACGGAACAGGGTAGACAATGCACCGTTGCTGGAAGTCGACAAAAATGGTCGGGTAGAAGGAGAGAATAAGAAAAAAATGAGAAAAGAAAAAAAGAAACAGCAACAACGGTGCAGTACACGACGGGACGCCTTGTTATTATGCAATAACTTAGCTCCCGGTTACCCAGAGGGCGTTAAAATCCTGAAGAGAAAAACACCCGCCGCGGCGCTTTCTAAACGTATTTTATAGCTTCCCTTCGCTATCCCTTAACCAACCCTCTTTTCGCCCAACGTCTCTATCACGTGTTATATACATATATACGTGTAAACGAATGCCCGATATGTACATATACGTGTAGTAACGATGTTCCGATTGCATGCGGTGCCTTAGCCTTCCCAGGTCGGATGTGTAAAACAGCCCCACGCGCCTTTTTATGAATATGTATGAAAATCGATGCATGATACACAAACATGAATATATATCGAGTCATCAGGAATGATATTGCAGTAATGTAATTTTGTCAAAGCTGCGTTTAAAGTCTCAACCTTCCCCCGCTCTGCACACCGATAAACAATACTTAAGTGGTTCGAAGTGAAACTCCAATTGTTCCGAGAAGTCCCTTTGTTCGCAAGAGTGGTCAAGAATATTCCATTCAGCCAGGAGTCGGGTTTGGAACTTTTAAAACATCGAACCTTTTCTTTTCATATTTTTCGAAAGGTCGGAAGTTGATTTTTTTTTTTTTTTTGTAGTTTTTCCTGCTTAAGAACTTTGAACTCGTTTATCTCTAATGTACTTTTTTACACCGCTTCGTGGTTAGGTTTTCTGAAAATAATGAACTCATTGTAACGAAATTTCAATCACATATTCTGTACACTAAACGACTGAACTAGAATTATAAAAAATGGTTTATTTTTACTTTTTTTCTTGGCAAAAAGCAATGATAAAACATGTAATTATTTTTCTTCCTTTTTTCACCGTTATTTTGTTTTTTTTTCCATGTACATCCAAAATTCTAGTTCAGTCGATTGCTAGTGACATATTGAACCCAAAAATTCGAAATTTTTCTGTTTTAGGATGGCCCATTTTTGAAATTTCAACACCTGCGCAAGTCCATTTTTTTCATCAGCTTCATCAGTTTATTTGCAATCGAGAAGTCATAGTTTCATCCGCCAAGATGATTAATTGCGTAGCATCTTACGCGTTCCCAAACTTTTGGCAATTCGTGACCATCAATAAATCTCCATTTCCAGAATTTCTTCTCACATTGACAAGGAATTTTCCTCGCTTACAATTCGGACCATTTGGATTTCTGCGCTTCGTACTTCCGTGACAATCATTCAGTAAAAACAAAAACAACTAGAAAAAGATTTAAAAAAAAATCAAAAAAAATCTTTCGCAATTGCAGAAATGGATGGGCACGAAAGTTATCGAAAGTAACGATGATAGATCAAAGATTGCAACGGTGCAGGATATTTCGCGTAGTCTCGGGCCCATCAGAGACACGTCGTAAATAATGCTGGCAACAATTCGATGTTCGGTTTCCGCTCAGGCGTCGAGTGTAATTACCGGTAGGCGATTAAGTATCCGCTGGGCTTGGGAAGCTTCGCGAGAGCTAGGAGAGTCGTATTTAGAGGGGATCTCGCGAAAGTGCGGCTCCGGAGAAGACAAAGAGAGGAAAAGGCAGACGAAGAGAGAAAGAGAGAGAGAGAGAGAGAGTCGAAGGTGAACGGGAAGATGAGATAATGACAAAAGGAAGACGGAACGCGAAGGAAGATAGTGAGAAGTGTCTCGCAATTAAAAAGTTTGATTACCTTACGACGCCTTATGTTGAACTCTCTCGAGCATCCCTTGCAGTGTGTTACGAGGCGATCGTTAGCCCAAGCAGCACCGGGGTTTCCATCCTGATTTCCATGATTCTGAGCATCGTCAGCAGCCGCTGCCTCTCTCAGCTCGACAGCGGCTAATTTAGCAATGCTCAATTGTCCTCCCAATTCCTCTAAAGTTCTCTCTTGTTCGGCGCAAATCTCACGGAGAGCGTAATGCTCCTCCTGGAGTGCAACGTATTTCTGCAAATCAGAAATGAAATATCGCAAAATTTTCGTAATCCCCGATCACGTCGAAACGTCGGATGAAAAATGCGTTTGACGTACAAGGTTCGTTCAAAAAATAAGGTGACTTTTCAAATTTCGCTATCTGCGCGCGATAGTTTTTTAACAATTTTTTGTTGTTGTTATTTTGGTACACATGTCCTTAACATAGATATTATCGGCTATATTTTTCGTTTAGTTTTTTTTTGGTAGATATAAAGGTTAGACGTCTTTTGGTGTACTTGGCGATTTTTTGCTATAAAAAAAAATTGATCGATGAATCTGTATTAAATTTTGCGTGAAAAATTAAATAAAGTGCCCTAACTCATTTGAAACGTTGACTGTGGCATTTTACGAGTCTACTTTGAGGAAAAAAAAATATTTATGAGTGGTACAAGCTCTTCACAGAAGGCCGAGAAGATGTTAATGAGGATGCCAGCCTTGGACGCTCCAGCGAGTCAACAACCGATGAAAACGTTGAAGCAGTGAAGAAAATTCTTATGGAAAATCTTCCAATTACGGTGTTGTTTTTTTTTGGCGAAAACGTGGCAAAAAAAACAACACCGTAATTATGAATGAGCCACCGTGGCCATACTTGACACCCTGCGAAGATTTTTCTGTTCACAAAACTGAAAAGGGCCCTTAAACAACGGAGATTTGCGACGATTGAGGAAATAAAGACCGAATTTCTGGGAGAGCTCGAAGCCATATCAAAAAGAGCATTTTAGAAGGGGACGAAATAAATGTTGATAAATCAATAAATATTTTTCGAAATAATACGAAAAGTCACCTCAGTTTTTTTTTTAACAAACCTCGTACCAAGTGCACGTTGAATAACGCACCTCAGCAACTTGTTTCAATTGGTCAACCTCCTGATGCAACTGTGATATCTTTTCGACGCTCGTGATCGAGGCTTCTTGCAGAAAAGTCCGCCATTCACGTTCGACCCGAAGTTCCCTCTCGACACCGTTCGCCCGAGCCTCAGTCTCGGCAACCTCAGCACCGAGTTCTCGAACTTTTTCCTCAACTCCACTCTTGGCACCGTCCATCCTCTTGCACCTGCGTACCCCGCGAGATCATTTCGTTAACTCTATGCACGATTAAGAACGGAAACGTCCTGGCCCACATGCGATAGCCCTCAAAATTACGGCAGAATTCTTCTTTGAAACTTTGAAGAAAACGAATTGTGTGTGTGTGTTTTTTTTTTTTATTCTTTTCGAAAGTAAATAAATTCAAGAATATTTTCTAAAATTAACCTACGGATCGCTGATTAAGCATAGGTTAATTTTTTTGTGATTTTTCATTTGCAAAAACTTTTTACACCGCTTGGTGCTCGAATTTCCGAAAGTACTAAATCGATCGTTATTAAATTTTAAGCATATATTTTGAACACCTGTAGCAAACGACTGAACTAGAATTATTTAAAAATGTTGATTTTTACTATTCTTTTTGGGGAACAAAAAGCAGTGAAAAATCTTTTTTCGCGGCCATTCTGGCATTTTCGCTTGTACATAAAAAATTCTAATTCAATCAGTTGATAGTGATACATTGAACGTGAAAATTAAAAATTTTTCTGTATCAGATTGCCCATTTTTGAAATTCCAACACCAGCGCAGATCCACCAACTAATCGAGGCGCTCTATTCAAATGATATTGCTGTATGTTAAAAGTGTACAGAGTATATTGTAAAATTTATTTACCGTATTTATTAAGCCTAACAAGCATCACTATCTTTATTCATAATCTCATTAAAAATGAATGAAAATAGCCATTTTTTTCATGTGCCCAAAGTAGAATGCTGCTTTAATAAATAAAAGATTATGAAAAAAGAGGACGAAGTGACTAGAGGGAAAAATAAATTCAACGAGCACTGATAAGCCTTTGGGTAATTAGGAATGAACGATAATTAGCCTCAGGCTATTTTCTCGAATCGATATACGTCGTACGAAATTCTTCTCGTTAATTCAACTTGTGACGTTTCTTAGAGTTGGTAACGGTCTGACCAAGTGTCGACGATGGAATTATCGCGAGCTTTTCTACCGACTGTGTACACGCGCGATCGATCAGCTGAAACTTCGTACTCGCGCTCGGCAATGTAACTGGCAACGTTGGTACTATCTACCGTTGGAGACGAGGGTTTTAATTTCCGATATAAAAACAGGAAACAAGTGTATTTGTATAGGAAATTTAGATTCTACCTTAAAATTCATAAAAGGTTCCGCTTGTTTAATTTTTATTTCAATTAATAATTCTTCTCATCAAACATGACCGTACACGTAAATTGTTGTTCGTTTAATCGAGGAATATGCATAGAATTAATTAAAATGTGCGTTAATTAAGAGCTATTTTTATTTACCTACAAAATTTATAATATTCGTAAAATTGGAACGTTTTTTTACGAAGCGTTTCTTTTGTTTATTTTTTTGGTGGGACCCTTCCGAAATAAAGTGATCAGCGAAGAACAATTTTCAAAAAGATAATTGTAAATTTTCCGATAAAATTTCTCGAAAAGGGTTCAACTTGGGTTTATTATTTTCGTTTTTTTTTTTAATGCAGAATAACGTAGTCCTGCGGCAATTTCGCTTGCAATCGAAGAAGTTGGTAAAAAAAAATGAAGTAAAAGGATGAAAAACATGAAAAATTCGTAAAAATGACTTTTTTATTGTTTCGCCTGGGGTGGTTTTTCACACCAGGTTACCGTTTTCAGGTTAAGAACAAAGGGAAACATTTACAAAAGTTTATGCTCTTATTATTATTTATAGGGACCAAGATAGAATTTTTGTAATATTTTGTAAATATTGATAATTAATTTCCGTGTTCGTGGGTCAATTAAAAAAAATAATGGTAGACAGCATATGGGACCACAGCGAAACGTCTCGAATTTTAACCCGTTCTTACCCCTCAACTCGTGATGGTATTTGAGGCACCATTTTTGTCTATGCGCTATGATACCCACAATTATTCATGCAAAAATCTGCATAAATTCATGGTTTACCTTTAGAATATACTATTTAAGAAAAAATAGTTGTTTTTTTATTTTTCTTACTTTTAATATATTTTTCTTCATCAAATATTGAACATCCTGCGAAAAAAAAATATATTTTCTTTCTTTTTTTTTCAAAAAAATATAGCGTAGTTAAAAATTATAACAATTTTTTTTCAATAGTAGTTTCTTGAAGGAAAAAGGTTGCTCTTTACAGAAAAAAATATTCTGTTCATGTAGGAAATAAATATAGAATAAATAAAAATATTTAATTATAATTAAATAATTATACGTTCGAGAAATTTTTGAATGAAATTTTGTGCCAGGAATAAACGAGCCACGTTCAACGGGTCGAGGGTTAAGGATCTCTTAATAAGTTTTTCGAGTACTCCGGACTTACCTTGAAACCCGAAAGAAAAAAATGACAAAAGGCATAAAAAAAAATAACTACTCGAAACCATAAAATAATTCCGATGGATCTCGAGGATATACGAGACACGGAGAAATATACCAACGAAGATTAGATCAAGCGTGTATCATTGTTACGAATTTATTCTTTTCACAATACAAGCGAACGTAATGCGTTTTTGTTTTTTGTTCGTGAGTGATGAAGTATATTAATACGCATCATATTAATTATTTATATATACCGTTACATTTCGTACTTTGGTGTTTTCGCAAATAATATCTGGGCCATAGCCCAATTATTGACGCGATTGCCTCATCGTACATATCATGCGCGTTGCGTTGAATTTTCGAATTCGTGCACTTTTTTTTTTGATAAATTTGCGTATTCTTTTGATAACATCTCGAATTCACCAACGTATCAACAGCGCATAAACGATCGGCCGCGATCGAACATGAGTTGGCTTAAGAACGAGAAAAAACGAATTTCCAAAATTCGCAAGCTATTGAAGATCGATATTTTTTCGTACAATTTTTTTAATTATGAGTTACAACGATATCATTACGGTTTTTTTTTATTCGTCAACGATACTCAGGAAAAAAAAATTCCGTCTACGATATAGTTATTCTTTTTTTTTTTTGCTTTGGAGCTTCCTCCTCGGACTCGTTTCCCGCAGTCTCGTGTTACAGCCTAGCGAAAAAAAAAAATCAAAAAACATAACACAACGTTTTCCTAATGCAGAGCTCTACAGACGGTTGGGATGTTTGTGCGACGCGCACAAACGTCGCGTTTGCAATTACCAGGCTTGAAATTACGTTAGAAAAATGTTAACGTTAAAACGTATTGAACTACAACAGTCTCTCGGATTCTCATCGCGTGAATAAACAACAACGCGATTACGGTGATTATTAGAGGTCAGCATTGACGGCGTTCGAGTTTGGAAATAAAAAGCTCGTCGGGCGTTTAAACGTGAATTAATCACGGTTCTTCTCTCTGATCGCGTGGCATTATTATTGAAAAAGATCGATAACGGTGCCGGAAACTTGAAACAGCGCAGCCTTAAAATGAAGGTTAGATTATGTTCGTTTCTCATTCCACTTTCTAACGACAAAACGGATTTTTATTGGGAAACGAAACGATGGAAGAAGGAACAGAAGAAGAGAACAAAAAAACAAATGAAAATAAGACATACTTTTCATCCATTTTTTGGATTGTGTCGGTCATCGATATCGTCTTGGCCTCCAGCCTGGCGATCAGGTCTGTCTTATGCTTAAGCGAACCCTCGCACTCCTGAAACCAATGACCTTTCAGAAAAAAAAATGCAACGACTAGTGACACATTTTGTTGTTTTTTATGTGTGTGTGTGTGTGTTTTCAAAACGAACGGATATTTCGCGAACGAGTCGTATCTTATCGAAGCGTCAATTCTTCTATTGCCGACGGATATCCCTAGGCCCACATATAAAACACCGTGGTAAAATTGGAGCAACGAAATAATCGTGAAAACGAAACACGATTTATCACAATTAGCGAAGCAAGTGAATTCAATTGCTCGCTGACTTAACGATTTCGGCATCAATGATTTTACTCTCGTCGCTCGCCGATGGCGTAACCGAGCCTCGATCGATCGCTACACGATTTTTAATCCCGTGCTCTTCGAACGATCGACGACTGATAATATTATCACCGAGAGGCGGTGGCTTCCCCGTCATAGGACTCGTTTTTATAAACGACTTTGCCGAGCCCGGTGTTGTTGGTGACCGGCCAATCTCAAGGTCCTTCATTAAGTTGTACTTCTCGAGGTTGTTAAGTATCTTGCCAATCTGATTCGTCTTGGCGTGTAGTCTGCTCACCATTTCTCCTTTCTGCGTCAGCTCATGCTCACACTCCTATAATCGAAACATTCATAGTGATCCAGAAAACGATTATCCCCTTTTCTCCTCCCACTTTCACCGGAAGTCAATTAAAAAAGGGAATTTTCTAATCGAACGTCCAACGAGTGGACGATGCTTACTCGGTGTGGATGTACTTCAGTGGCAAGGAAACGCGAAGCTTTTTTTTTTAAGTGGTCGGACTAGCGATAAAACAGCTGGGTGCTTTAGGACTCGTAAAAGATGTAACACGTGACACGTGAACGCGAGATTAATTGTCGAAACCTTTCAGGGTGGGATTCTACTTTGAAAGTTTGAAAATAATCGAATTTTTTATTATTTCTATTATTCGAAAGCAAATATATTCAAGAATATTCTCTGAAAATTGTGCTGGCATCGCTGATTAAAGGTAAGTTATTTTTTTTTTTTTTGTCATTTTTCATTTACAAACTACTTTTTTACACCGCTTACGAAAAGTTTCGAAACTGCTGAACCGATTGTTGTACAATTTTAACCACATATTTGGAACACCCGTAACAACCGACTGGACTAGAATTATTTAATAATTATTTCACTATTTTGTTTTTTGCAAAAAGCAATGAAAATACATGCAATTCGTTTTCTTCCTTTTATTCGCCGCCGTTTTGTTATTTTTACATATATATTAAACATTCGAATTCAGTCGATTGCTAGTGATACGTTGAATCTGAAAATTCAATTTTTTTTGTTTTAGATGGTCTATTTTTGATATTCCGTACCAGCGCAGACCCACCTATCAATCGAGGTGTTGCTTTCAAATGGTGTTTTTGTATGTTAAAGAGCGTAAAATATATAATACATTTTTTGTAAATGTATTTCAAGAGTGTATTTAGTAAGCCTAATAAACCCTACATCAATATCTTTATTCATAAATTCATAAGAAAACTGAAGAAAAAAAATCATATTTTGGAATGCCCAAAGTAGAATCCTCCCCTAAACCGAGTTTTCTCAAGGTTGAAACATTTTTAACGTGAAATAAAAACATCAAGGTCTGAGAAAACGTATTTTGACAATTTGTGATGTTACGTCGATCTCCTACGTGTCCTTAAACTTATTTTTCCAAATCGATACTGTTCTTACCGATCTTCGTTTTATTACGAAAACTTGTCTCTTACAGAAGCCAAGTTTTCGAAAATTCTTCAGTCTCAGCTTCTTCTTTCTACCAAATGTCATGCTTATTGTTTTCTAAAGTAAAGAGAAAAAAAAACAACGCGTAGAAATCGAATTATCGACTGGTCTTAGTGCACAGATGAAACCTACGAGTTCACTAAAAATGGCCTATCTCTTCTAAAACGCTTTTCTAAATATCCGGGTTTATCATTGAAACAAAGCGATCAGGAGCGACAAAAAATTCTTTTCCAACCTGAAAAATTTGACGTAGCGACACAGAACCTATAAAAAGATAAATTCTTTGAAAAGGCTCGAGGACTTCGCGGCGACGGGAAAAAAGATAAAGATTACCATTGACGAAAATTCGACGTCTAAAATTCAAAATGATTCAACATCTTTACGTAACTTGAGGAAATTTTCCGTGTCGTTTTATTTAAAAAAAAAACTGGCATTTCGTTTTTTCTATTTTTGTGTATTTTTTGTTTGTTTTTTAAACCGCGAAAAATCGTTAAAAATTGCGAATTTTTTTTGGCGAAACTTCACGGAAGCATTCCTCAGCGACTATAATCGAAAACTTGGAAATTCATCGGAAGACAAAAATTCACCTGTAACTTTTTGTACATCTCGAGATTGATGAGTTTGATATCCTCGAGTTGACTTCTCAGGGATATGATAGTGTCCTGCTTGTCGTGAATGTCCTTCTCGAGCAACTTCATCGCTACCTCCATTTCGGATTTCATGCTGATCTGTTGCAATAACAAATTTGTTAAAATCGTGACGAGGATTTTTCAGGGCAGACTGTTTGCTGGGATGTAAATATTTTTCTTCTTTTTTGTACGGACCTGTAACTCCGCTTCTTTTTCAGCGTCGCGTCTCAGCTTTCTTTCCGATTCGAGTCGACTTCTCAATTCCTCGATTTCCGACGTCGTCTCGGTTATTTTGACGGGCACTTTGCCGTTCTGTGGAAACGTCGTTTATTCATTTATTTATTTATTTTCGTTTTAAGTACTCCACGTTGGGGGAACAAATAATTTTTTCCGAATGGAAAATCTTACCAGATCGTTGGAATCGCCAACGTCAATACCGAGCTCTCGTTTCAGCTGTCGATTTTCTTCCTGCAGGGAGAGTATGTTGTTTTTTGAAATTGACAAGTCTTCCTTCATTAGCGCGTTCGTAGTCGTCAGAGATTCAACTTTCGTTTGAAGATTCGTGACCGTAGCGCTACAATGGTCGCAAAGGAAAAAAATAAATAAATAAATCACAGCCAAATCGAGAGAAGAGTGATATTGATATTCAACAATTTTGTTTGGGTTTTGTTCGGTTTGTTTTGTTTTGTTTTACTTCAAATGACGATTAAGCTCCTCGATGTAATTCTTTTGATCCAGAACGGTCGTCATGTTGTCATTTTCGAGTTCCTCGTCGGGCGAATCGCCAGGGATATGATTGCTGTTCCTCAAATACAACGAAAAGTCAATAACGCCCTGCTGGCAATCGAGATCTTCCTCCTGGGACAGGTGACACAAATGGCTGTTACGACGCAGGACAACAGTCCTCGAGCCTCGACCTCGTCACACCCGTCGCCATTCCAACATCGATTCTTCGTTTCTTTTTATTTTATTTTTTAATCTTTTTCATTCAGCTTGAATCTTGTATTCGCTGACACTGACCTTGACGCAAAAGTTGCAATCAATGACGTTGAGACCAACCAGGAGACCCATCACCACTATCGCCTCGTCGCTGAGCATCAGTGCGTCAGGCTCGAAGTACTCGGACAAAAGATCGTCTCGGTGATCAATGAGAACCTTTAGATAATCCGCGAGCTTTTTTTGCATCAGCGCCATTCGTAGCCATGCTCGAGCACGCCCCATTGCCGTTCTAAAAAACAATTATTCTCGTCCCTCAGGAAATTCACGCTGAAATTTTTTTTGTTTTATTTTTTTTTTGCGACTTATCTCCTACGGGAGATTGAAAAAGTGATTTTTTATTTTTATCGATATGGAAATTGATTTTGATAGATTTCGAACCTGATTTTCGATTTTGATCGATTTGGAAATTAATTTTGATAGACTTCGAAATTGATTTTCGAATCTGATCGATTTCAAAATTTATTTTCGAAGACAGCCGAGATGAAAAATCATTTGGGTATGTTTCTTTTTTTTTCGCTTTGCATTGTTTGGGTTCTCAAAAATCGTTATCCATTTTCTTGTTTTTTTTGTTTTTCGTTCGAATAAAAACAGATATGTAATTGTACCGAACAGTTGGCAGATCTCGAATGCTCGATGTGATGTCCTGAGCTTCGGGGCAATATTTCTCTACTATTTGCAGAATATCCCAAAGTTCTTTCTTCGGACCGAGAAGACCCTGAAAATCGAACGGTCCTTTGTCACTTCCATTATCCACGACGTCGCGTTATGATTGGCTCTTTTTTTGGTTCATTTTTTTTTTCATATCGTGCCTTTTCTCGTTTCGTTTCGCTAGACTCTTTGTACAACGGATCATTCGATAAAGGTAAATTGCGTGTTTACCTTCTTGGGACGTAGGCCGTGCCTCAGTACGTGCTCGAGAACGATGAAAAAGTGTTGAAGTGGCATGTGATCGGAATCGAGCATACGACCGTACTTGAGAGAAGTTTCGATAAGCTCCTTAACAATCAATTTTGAAATATTGACGAGGTTGCTTCTCTCAATTATAACCGGATCTCGTGCTGGAAAAATAAAAAGAGAAGAAGACAGTGCCAGATGGTGATACGTCTTATCGATTGTCTCCATTTACGCGACATTGCCACGATTTTTCGATCGGACTTAATGATTCGTCGATAAAAAAAAAAAACAGGAGATCCAGAAAAACAAGACTCGGAACGGTGATTTCGTTTCGATTTCACGAAAAATAAAAATGCTGAGAAAAAAAAAACAAACTTCGCCGAAGCGTGTGTTGAAATTATAGAGCGAGTACAATTTACACGTTTTTTTACAAATTTGCGACACTGAAGCGTGAGTTTAGATCGCAAAGCATATCGAAGGCGACGTTAAAAATTACCCAAATTAAAAAAAAAAAAACAAAAATCAAGCGAGAAATATAGACAACGTAAAGTCATCGAAACAATTATCAAAAATTTATTAGCCATCGAGAATTCACATTGAACGTAATTTTCGAATTTTTTTAATCAATAAAAATGTCTACGCGAAGCTGGCTTCCCTCATTCGTGAATATTAGCGATCAACATAAGCCCTCTTGAAACCAGTCGACCCACTTTTGAAAATCAGTTATAGAAGTTCGGAATTAATTTTCATTACTCATTAAACGTTTTATTCCTTTTTCGTTTTATTACTGTTTTTTTGGTCAATTCGTTATAGTTTTTTATAAAATTTCGATATTATTTATCAATGGTGGAAGTTACGAATCATTAATCAGCTATTTGAAATTGAATTGAAATACTTTTGAAAAATAAATGCAATTATATCGATTCCTAATTCAATAGAACCATTGAACGTTTCATAAACATTACATTAAAAAAAAAAAAACGTTATAATTTTTCATAACCTTTCGACACGTTCTTAAACACGCAACCGTTCGATTCGTTATCGGCAGAAACAGTTCAATAACTCAAAAACTCGTTTTCCGAAATTGGATGATTCTTGAATTCCGTCCATAAAAATCGTGAATAAATATCCATAAGTTCGTTGAGCGAACGCGTGATCGTAATGGATCGAAATGACAAAAGGATCGATGGAGCTGGATGAAAGTCGGAAAGTGCGTAAAGCGCGATACAAACACATGCTCGAGACGTGCTGGATTGGCGGTGGACTTGGCGGGAGTAAATCGCAAAGCTCTGGCATATCGTTGCCTCGCCGACGACGTTCGTGATTAAGCTCGTGTTGATGATGATTGTGGGGTTGCGAGGGCAGCGCAATACCGCTTAGAGCGAGTGGTGGCGAGGGTGAGCGTTGCATCGATTCTTGCATCGTGAATTCAACGTCCTGGAGTTCCTTGAGACAGAGCCACTCGCCGTCAACGGATACCCGAAAGTTACACAGATAAATAGTATCCTGGGCACCAGCCATATCTTGCTCGATCATTATTTCGCCGTGCTGGAGTTGGCCCGGGGGCCGAATCTTCAACCCGGCTTGGTTCTCTTGTCGCATAGAAATAACTCGTCGAGTCTGTTGCTCTTCGAGTCTCTTTTCCTCCTCAAATATGTATCGATCAGCTGACGCACCAATCAACGTTACGAACGATGAAATATGAAAACACTCGAGGCGACACAACGATACTCGTATCACTTTTCAATAACGTTATTTCCTGTTGTTTTTTTTTTCTCTTCGGCTGATGGACGACGGAACGAATAATCGCAGAATGACACACTGGCGGACCCCAGAAAATAACGCGTTCCACTTCGCCACTGAACGACCAATCAACCAGTCTTCCTCTTTCCTAGCATCCCGATTGATATCTTCGGACTTCCAAAGAACACCGGAATACAAAATCACCGGAAGATCCTTTCTTCGGAATAAACAGTTTTACGTCGTGTCGCAGGGGATCGCGTTGTTTCGATGAAAACTCTCTCATTTTACGATAAACGGCTGAGGCCGGTGAATATAACAGGAATATTGATTTTACCGCCGACTTTGTCTCCACCTACAATAATCAATAGGGGAAGAAAAAACCAGCTTTCTATTCCCGATAACTGGCGCCATCTTTCCTCGATCGCTCGGACAATGCCTCGCCGTCGGTAATGCAGGAAACTTCGAACGTACGTGCGCTGTTGAAATGTGCGCCAAATACCAATTGCGTATACTTATTTTCAGCGCTTTACGAATACTTTGCCCTATTTGATTCTTAAGGGAATGACGAACACGTTGGAAACTTTTGACGCGGCGCCTCGTTACGTCAGTGATTACAATTTTGGGATTTTGCGCTGCGAGTAACTATCGACGGATGGCGCGCCCCGCACGCGAATTCGGCCGCGAACTCTCGACTTTTCGGGCGAAGAATCGTGGCAGGACAAT
>JAPYZI010000205.1:0-165547 GCA_030523105.1 Ophioninae sp. A BG-2022a | reverse complement strand
ATATATATATATATATAAAATTGGATCTAAAGAGAGCCGGGCTTGTCTGCTGTCAGTAAGTATACGTTGAGGAAGGTCGGGTTACGACTCTCAGACACGGTGATAAATCAAGTTAGCGCTTCTCTTCAATCGACTCTCCGGAGAGAACGTGCGTTAATGTAGTCGTATAAAAGTTCCCATTAATGCTCGTCTCGTACCCGGGATTTACTCAAGGGAAAAAATGGAAAGTAAAAAATAAAAAGATCAAACGTTTTTTCATTTATGGAATAGTTCGAAAGCTTGCTCAAGCATGGAATTGATAGAATTCGATATTTGTCATTCCATCATTTTAATGTTTGCAATCTTAATTTCGATGTTTAAAAAACTCACTTTAGAAATTGAGTAGAAATAATTTTTAAAAATTCGATCGAATAGTTTAATATCTTTGAAAATATTGATAAATATACAGAAAATATTTGAATGTTTTTAATGAATCGAATTTAAAAATTCCTTTTGAATATTGAAAACATTATTCGAAAAATAAGTTTTTACCAAAATTCTGGAAATTTATCTTGATATGACATATTTTGAGAATATTCAAATCACCTGTGATCCACCATCATTAAGGATTCGTAGATCTTAATTTATTCTTAACAATTATTAGTAATAATTGTACTCTTTCGTTACAATTTTCTCGATAGCAGTTGTAACTATTAATTGACAATTATTACAAAATTACATATTACAATAATTAATTCTATTTCGGTCTTTATTATCGATTCTGATTGAATTCAATTATCCATTAATTATTTATTATATCAATTATTCACAATTTTATTATTAATACAATTATCACAATAATTCATAAGGAATTAAATGGCGGGAGTTGAATCGTTTAATTAGAACTTCGCACTGGGAATAATCGCATGAATTGAAATCTTCTATTTTATTCGTTCTTTTTTTCCTTCCATTGCAATTTATATTGCATTCATTTCAACGGAATCGTCACTTGCCGTTGACGATGGGGAATTATGGATAAGGGATAGCGATAAAACCTAAGGGCAGAGGAGGGTGAAAAAGAGGGATCGAAAGGAGAGAAGGAGGGTGAAATAAGAGGAGACCGAGAATCTCCCATTCAACGTACCAGAATTTCTCATTTAATTTAAAAAACGTTGCTTCTCTCGTCGTCGAAGATCCGGAGCGTGAAGTGTGGCGAGGCAAAACCGTATCGACGAGACGAACGACGATACCATCCAGGCTACTCCGCTAATCTAAACTTCCACAGCTTTTTTTCCCCTTTTCGAGCAGTCCCCTTTTTCTGCTTCCTGGGATCGAGAATTCGAGGGTGTTCTTTTGGCAGACGAGAACTCTCGCCTCGTTTTCGGTACACGAGCTTTCGAAGCATCTTTAGGTATGGACGACGTTCAAAGTATTAACGATTTTTGAGAAATCGATTAAAAAAAAAAAGAGTTTAAAAAAACGTAACGTTAAGCCATTTGGATCTTTTCCATTGGAGATATCGCCTATTCCATTGATGTGGAAGTGTATTGATGAAACGAAAGATAACCAAACAAAGTTCATCAAGATTAATTTAAAAATTACTGATTCATTCATAAAAATAACTCTTATAACCAAGTAAACGCGATCAAACTTTATTTAAATAGGACTAATTCATCCAGAAAAAAACTCTGATAATCATAAAATCATTTATTCAAAATCGTAACTTTTACCAGATAAACCCAAGCAAAGCACGACAATATTAATTTAAAAATCACTCATTCATTCATAAAAATAACTCTTATAACCAAGTAAACGCGATCAAACTCGATTTATGTAGGATTAATTGGTTAAAAAAAACTCTGATAATTATCAAATAATTTATTCATAAAAGTAACTGTTATTAAACAAACGCAAGCCATTGTTGTAAAAAAAGGACCGATAAATTTATAAGAATAACTTTAATAAACAAACTTTATTAAAAAAGGATTGATTGATGCCGAAAAATATCTCTAATAACCAAACAAACCCAAACCAAACATGATTTTTAAATGACTGATTCATTAATGAATAATAATATACAAATTAACCCACCTAAACTTTATCTAACAAGGACTGATTCATTTATAAAATTGTTTTTCGTTTTAAAAATGTGATAATGTTTTTCGTTTTAAAAATAAAAAATCGGAAGTATTTTCATAGAAAATAATGCAATTTATAGATAGAAACCAGACGTTTGCTGATAACGAAAAAACTATTTTTTTGTGCTCGTACATGTCCTTCTACTTTTCCTCCTTCCTTCAAATGTTCAAAGTTAGTAGGGATCCAAAATAGTGCAGACATCGATTTTTTTCGGTTTTGAACAAATCCCATACAAGATTCTTAATAATCCACTGGCAGGTGATATATGCCAGTAAACAGGCTGTCTGTATGCGTATGTGCGTCTGAATACCAACACAGCCTCGAGCTGGAAACGAGAACGAGAATTCGCTGGGAGGCTTTAGGGGTTGGTACTGTAATGCAAAAGGGACGAGCACGGAGAAAGGCAACCGCCGTCTACATTGAAAAGGACCACGGTCCCTTTTCCAGGCTAAAGGTTTCTCCCGCTCCTCTTATCTGACTCCATACCCACCTACAAGCCCCCATATCCGTTTCTCTAATTGCCAATTATTCCCTCGCGTGTTCCTCGCTCGTATATATCACAATGAAACAGAAGTTTCGACCGGTTGAGATTTCCTCGCACGTACGTGTATAATCGAATAAAAAGCGCTTTTTCATCGCTCACTTTTGCTTAGAATTAAACACTAGCACCTGATCGTTTATTCTCCATGATTTATAGTTCATTGTCACGATGAAAAATTCTTCTTCCATTTTTTTATAACTCAGCATTTTCTCTATTCAAAAAACCACGTAAATTACAATTTTGTCCCCCTACAACAGCGACCATACGAAAACAACTAGGAATTCGTAAAAGTAATAAAAAGAACATTCAATTAACCGACACTTCAACGGAATCCTGAATTTATGAGGAATGATGCACCAGCGACTCGGTCGCCAACGATTGTAATTTTCCTTCCTTCATATATCGACGAACATTGTCGATTACAGCATCATCGTCTAGATCATAACAAACGCTATTGGTCGCCGTCGACCCAGACGCAGGCGAACAGAAATTTTCGTTCGTTTGTATGTTTACCGAGATCATAACAAAAATTGACGCCTAGATCTCAATGAAAATTACTGGTCGCCGGCGACCAAAACTAGGTCCCCGTGTCCACAAGGCCTGTTACGCACTGTCGACTTGTCGCCGCCAACTAAGTCGATGGCGACCAAGTCGACGTCGACCGAATCGTTAGCTATTTAACATTTTTTTAATTTTTCGTTAGTTCATATATGTGTTATGAATACTGTTGTCACAACCAACGATTAGTCGCCAGCGACCATTAATTTCGTACTTACGTATCTATCGAAAATTACCGGTCGTTGGTCGACGTCGACCAATCGTCTCTGCGCTTCATACCTGATACATCAATCACCGTTTCTTTGATCCTTGATAAAATATATTCTGAATTTGAATACCTCATCCCATCGACTTACGTAAATTCGTCAATAATGATGAATATATACAAAAAGCTTTTATTTATAGCACACCGGAAGTTTGTTATGCAAATGACTCTTGAGAAATAATCGGCCTACCCTGCAAATATGCTTTCATCGTTTGACGCAGTGAAGTTTCCACCTCTGCCTGTAAGGTCTAGCGAAATTGCCTCGACAAAGTCTGTGGTCGAGGAAACATACATTTTTCAACAGTTCCGCATGAGTGCTCGTCTATCGACCGCAGATTTATCGAAGAATTTTAGCTTCCCACAGACGAAGGATCCACTACTCAAGCTTGCCACACTATATATGTAGATTGCCTCGTACTCGCGGTTTGTCTATGCAGATCTTCGATAGTAATTCTTAATAGGCTTACCGCAGGTCTTGGTAAATCCCTTGGTATCTTGTTAGTTTATGCAACTTTTGACCCACATGTGAGAACAGCGATTAATCGTGGCTTACCGCTGGATCTCAAAGGGCTGCCTATACACGTTCGTGCAATGATACATACATATAAATATATAACTTATTTATATACATACATAAATATCCCCTTATTTATCGTTAACGATACTTCCCACCCGTGGAATAGTCACTAAAAAATCGATCGTGGAAATTTTTTTTAATTCTTAAAAAATTATTATTTTATTATTGATAGTTATTCTTCTAGTAAAGGATAAATAACAGTCATAAAATAATAATTCTACAAGAATAAAAAAATGTTACAAAATCAATAATGTTTCAAAGAAAAAAATGAATAATAGTTTATTCATTTATTTGAAATCCTTTTAACATTTTTTTTAAAGTTATTCTCTCATTCGAAATCTTCAAGTTTATTTGAAAAAGTATGGAATAATAAATTCTTCTATATTTATTCGAAAAATTGAAATGGGTACATTTTCACGCCATTTGTTAAACAATATTTTTTTTTTCGAGCTTCCGTAGTCATTGTTCTGGAGAATTTTTTGGTAGGTAGGCAACATCATTTTGGTAGGATTCAACATCGAAAATTTGAATCCTTAAATGTCGTTCTTTAGGAGGTAGAGAAATATGTAAAGCTATCGAGAACAATTAATATTTTTTTCAGTAAAAGTATAGAGTTTCTGCACTAAAAAAAATCTTCATGCACTGAAAAAAAATTCTGTAAAAATATTTCGTACCAAAAATTATACCCAGCACTATTCTGATTGCCAATCACATCTTTGATATAAATAATTTCTAATTGTAAATAATTTTCATTAACAGATGTCTATTATTTTAAGTATCTCTAACATTAATACATATAAGAGAGTATCTAATAGGAAAATGCAATATTATATAACTAATTATTTTTTTAAAAGTAATCCGCAAACGACAAATAATTTGTTATAAACATGCTTGAGATTCTTGTTATTAAAACCTTAGATTTTTTATTTGATACAATTTTTAACGACGTACCTATGAATCTATACGTCGATTTTTAACTCGCAGTTGCAAAAGGATGTTATTTTACAAAGGTTTCAATCAGCAAGGACAATTAAGAAGAATGAACTATTAAACTATCTACATGCAAAGTGGATTCGTAATTCGACTAATTATGAAACGTCCTATGTTTTAAATTTTTATTTCCTTTTTGACAAAAAATGTTTCATCTTTAAAAAATAGTATAATTGATATTTTTTAATTTCTATTTTCCTGTTAATATTCTCTTTATTTTCATTTCATTGTTTACGATCACTCTCTTTCATTTTATTTTTTATCATCACTCTTTTCAATAACAACCCAAACAAACCCAAACAGTCTCACTAAAAAAATCAACCTTCTTCGCTGATATGTCAATCTCAGATTCAAAAATAATCAACATTGTTGGAAATTGAAAAAAATGATTTTTTGCTAATGTTTACCTTTCTGTACGTAGCTATCCAAGCAGCTCTCAATGTCACGGCATTCCAATTATAATCGTGGACTTCCGTCAATAAACCGTTGTATTGTTGTGATTATGAGTGGCACGCTCTCCTCGACACATATATCACAGTTAGTCGATTGTCGTGACACTTGTCGTACTGATCTCACCAACCGAAGGAAAAGTACAAAATTTTTATGGAATTCGGAACTAATCGAAAGTCTTCCACTAAAACCGGCCACAGATTATTTTTTCACCTTTTTTAATTCATAAACTTCAAAGATGCAAACGTAAGCAATAAAAAGTCAAACTGGTATGTTTTTCTCAAAAATTGAGTTAAGGTTCGTATTTTTTTTTTTATTAGCGAGATATCAACGTCCTTCGCCGAATAACTTTCAGCATAATTGTCCAATTAACAAAAACGTCATCGTCACAAATCTTACGATCGTTCAAAATAATAGTATGTGTCGTCAAAATTTGTTCGTGCTCTAAATACTGATTTGCAAAAAGTCTGCTCTCTAGCATTGACTCCCCGGTTTTCCAAATGTCCGTTCCATTTTATCCAGAATTTTGTCGTCTCGATCTCTTTCATTCGTAGGTGAATTTTAGTGTTATTAAGAACGCACTGGGCTTTTCGAATATTTTTTTCCTCTCGCTACCATCGACGTTTCGGTTTCCAATTTTGATGTTGCATTTTTTTTAAATATCCAGATAATTTTTTTTTCGTCCCTTTCTTGATCGTCTTATTTTAGTATCACCTACAAAGTTTTAGGCTTTTAGGATCATTTTTTTAAATTCACTAGACGAGCACTGACGCTTTCAATTTCACGTTCACGACCATCGACTCCTCGAATTCCAGTATTTGTGTTCCATTTTTAGAAAACCAGTCAATCTTTTCCCTATTCCTTTTTTCCCTGTACAATTTCAGTGTCACAAAAATCGCACTAGGTCTTTCCAAAATTAGCTGCTCACTAAAATTGTCTTTTCGATTTCCAGAATATCTTTTTCATTTTTACAAATCCAACCGATGTTTTATCTGTCCCGTTTCGTGCTCGTTAAATTTAAGTGTCACTAAAAACGCACTGGGTCTTTCGAATTTTCTTGTCCACTCACCATAATCGTGAGCTCGACGTCCAGAATTTCTGTTGTATTTTTTTTTAATCCAATGGATTTTATCTCTGTCCTTTTTTTTTAATTAATCAAATTTTAGTGTCACCAAAAACGCACTGGGACATTAGCTCAATTTTTTTTTCTCATCATAAACGTTTTTACGATGTTCAGATATCATATACAATTTTCTAACATTCTGAACGATGGTTTCTCAATCCATTTTCTCCTAGTCAAATTTAAATGCCACTAGCATATTCTTTCTTGTTTTTTTGAAGTATTTTTCGATTGAACGTAATAAACGCGATGTATTAGCTTCGGTGGATCGAGAAAACGAGACTACGTGGTACGTCGGCTCGGGTACTGCGTCCGGGTCGAGCACCTACCTCTGGCACAGTCGTCATCGAGGACTCGACGCAGGCGCTCAGAAAACCACCCCTGACATGCACGAGCCACCCCCCGCTGATCCGAGCCACCCAACTTTTTCTTCCGTGTCTGTGGGCACACAAGTGGAAGTGCGTGTCCTTGTGTGTGAGTATGCGAACCCGAACGACCCTTAGAGTCGAGACTAACCAACCGAAACCCAACCCAACCCAAAGCCCGAACGTCGGTAACGTTACACGAAATTGGCAGTGGAGAAGCCAATTTTGCAGTAATAATAGAGAGCTTAGGAAACAACGGCGAGCAATATCCGGTCTTAATTCGATCTGCGAAAGATCGATCCTTGCGAGCTCCTGCGGAGATCCTGTGAGATTTCGAACTAAGGTACTATCGAAGTTTATATGTTTGTTTCAATCCAACCTATGGACTTGTGTACACGTGACTTATGCATGATTTCATTCATGGGACGCGAAACACGTGTGGGAAGAATGCGACGAAAACCGTATGAAACCTAAAGGAGGACTTTGGTGTTTTATCGCGATATTTTATTGGTAGGCTGACGGTGAAGCATTAAATGGACCTGAGCAATTCAGGAATTTATTCAAGAGATCTAAGTAAATATTGAATTTCTTTAAGAGATCTAAGCAATACTTGGATTCATTTATTGTCTGTGAAACACTCAATGGACCTGAGCAATTCTTGAATTTATTCAAGAGATCCAAGTAAATCTTGGATTTATTAAAGGGATCTAAGTAATACTTGGATTTATTTACTTTCTGTGAAACATTCAATGAACTTCAGCAATGCTTGAATTTCTTCAAGAGATCTAAGTAAATCTTGGATTTATTCAGGGGATCTAAGTAATACTTGGATTTACTTACTGTCTTTGGAACACGCAATGCACCTGACCAATTTTTAAATTTATTCAAGAGATCCAAGTAAATCTTGGATTCATTCAAGGGATCTAAGTAATACTTGGATTTATTTGCTGTCTGTGAAACACTCAATGGACCTGAGCAATTCTTGAATTTATTCAAGAGATCCAAGTAAATCTTGGATTTATTCAAACGATCTAAGTAATACTTGGATTTATTTAATGGATTCAAGTAAATCACTTGAATTTATTTACCTGTACTTATATAGTACCCATATGAATTCTATTTATTTAATGGATCGAAGTACATTGCTTTTACTGTCAGGATCTATTTAGTAGATACGGATGTGAATCGTTCTGTGTATCTAAGTAATACCTGGATTTACTTCCTTATACTTATATAGTTCGTTACTTGTATTTATCTAATGAATCTGAGTAAATTACTCGGATCTATTAAGTAGACCCGAGTAATTAATGACTTATTCGATCGATCCAAATAAAATAGTTGAATCTATTGTATATATAGAAGTAATTTACTATCAAAGTTATCTCCCCAAGTAAATTACTTAAAATCTTCTATCCATTTAATGAATCTAAGTAATGTACTTGAATCCATTTAATAAATCGATAAAAACCCAAATCAAACTAAACGAGTCCGTTGGAGTTCTTAATGCGATATTTTATTGTCAAGCTTTCTGCATCCAAGTAATCACTTCGATCCATGTAATAGGTGGATGCAAGAAATCACTTGGATCCATTCAATTGTGTAATTTTATTCCTTCCTTAGCCGGTTATTTTCTTTTATAAAGTAATTAAAGGAATCTAAGTAATTGGTTGCAATAATGGATAATTCATTACTTGGATTCGTTTAAGTGTTTCGTTTAAAGGTTTTTCAGAAAAAATAAAACCCAAAAATGAGAGATAACCCTGAACGATTTAATTAATCCAAAAAACTACTTTGATCAATTACTCGTCTAAATTTTCTTATTTTTTTGAGTTTTCCTTTTTTACGAAATAATTAAATGGATCCATATCATTGCTTGGATTCCTTCAATCCTTAAGTTCAAAAAAATTGGGTTTCGACTTTTTCGAACCATTGAATATACTAAACACACTTATGTATTTATGCAACGTTTCATTATTATCCATTTTCATCAGTATTCAAATATACATTTATATAGGTATACATTATTTTCGAATTTATAAGAAATCCACTAAATACGAATGGCACAAGGTTCCGCACCCCTTCTTATCCTAGACAGTGAACTTTTTTGTTTGAGTTTGCGCGCTCTTCCCGACTGCGATTGGAAACGGAAAAATTGCGTTGCCTTTTTGGTCCCTCGTAGGACAAATGTACTGGGCGATCCTGTGGGAAAAGGCGCTCAAATTTACGCATGCGTGGGCGTCGGTTACCAAGGCTACAAGGGATGCAAGACGCGTGTGAATGTGTATTGATTACTCTGTAGAGCGCCATTCGACGATCTCTATCGTCCCGTATCTTTTCACTGCTTTTCCGCCCCCTCCCCTCACTCACCCTATCCCCCCCCCTCCACGCCGCACTGTACATCGAAAAAGTAATGTCTTTTTTTTTTACTTTTTCCCTTCTCTTTATCCATTTACCTCCGCGTGGACCATCCACCCCTGGCGCTCCGGGCTTTACCCCCTTAAGGCTTTCCTTCCCCCTATCTTACTTTTCTTTCATAATACATTTTTTTTTTGCTTCAAATTAGCTTCTATCCACTCCAGCTTTCAATCTCGCGAGGCCTATCGTGCGAGCGTAAATCGCTGGAGGGATCAATTCGATCACTACTAGACTCATATTAATTTCTCCTTTATTATTTTTTATTTATTTTTTTTAATATTTTTTTTTTATACAGACCTTTTTGCTAATTGGCTATATAATGTAAAGTTTATTCGCGTCCAGATAGATCTTGAGGCATGATATGTCGAGGGCACGGGGAAACTGTGGAAAACCCGTGCCGGAATAGATGGCTCCCTCGTATTCTTTTGATTATCTGGTGCAAAGACTTTTTTGCATTTTTATTATTCATTTACATTTTTTGTTTCCATTTATAAATATTCTTTTGAATAAAAAAAACAGAAAATTATATAAAACTTAAATAACATAGCTTATATAAGCTTCATTAATACAAGTTGTTATTTATAATATATTTAATGGATTTAAAGTAAATTATAAAATATAGAAAAAAAAGATTTATAATAAATGTGAATTTAATTACATACTTGTTTTCTTTCATAATATTAAAAGAAAATGCTTCAAAGAGAGTTTAAAGAACCGATTTAATATTAAAAAATAAATTAAACTATAATCTATAATGATTATGAAATGAAGTATAAATTATGAATACAAACTATACATAAAAAAAATAAAACTGATTATATAAAAAAAACAAATGCATAATTGTTCAATTGTTTTCTTTTTAAATTTTTTTTCGGATTTACCTTTAAAAGAACACAATCAACTTTGACATTAATGACCTTCGTAGTGACAATTGGAAAAAATATACAATTACAAGTTGTAGTAGAAAGAAATCCATGATTTTTTAAATAGATGTCTTTAGTTATCTGTACCTCGCGTTGTGTAAGTCCGTTCGACACTAGATGGCGTTAGGAGGATGAGATTTCGTATTAAACAAACTATTCTAAAAGTTTTCTAATTGGTTGAGTCCGGAAAATAATGGTTTTCTTTTTACTACACCTTTCACAAATTTCGTGTTTAGGCGTTCCGTCTAACAGTAAAATTATTTCAATTAATATAAATAATCAGGATTCTACTGTGGGCATAAATACAAAAAAACTAAAGCAAAACCGTTCTCCTTCCAATGGATTTATTCACCGCCTTTTTGTACTTTCTTATTTCAAGCGTGCTTTCATCGTTTGTACTCCTGTATATGCATATCTATATACACCTGGCATAATAATAGCGAAACTCAGAATTTCCGGATACTTTGTCGTCAGGCTTGTTAGCTCCTCTCACTTTCGTGAAATTCAAATGGGACATCAGCAAGTTTCTTGCAAAGAAAAAACATTTAAAAATGAAACTTTTAGATTTAGATTTTTAGGTTTTTCAATAGCTGTTTGGATGACTGTTAGAGTGTTTTTTATTTTTTAAATTAATATTTTGAACGCTTAAAATTATCCAAACGTCATTATAGAATAACAAAATGTGATATTTAAGTAATTACCGGTATTTCGAACAAAATTAGATTTGCTTTATAATTAAATATATTGGTGTTAATATAAGGATAATCTGATATATTTTTTGATATATAATAAATAATGAATATAATATTAGAAGATGAGTTATATATTTATTATAATTATGGCTATATGTATATTTATATTATTTTAAATTATATATATTATATATAACTCGTCCCTTATATGAATACAATACTTTTTCACAAAATTAAGAATGTTGTGTTAGAATTATATATATGCGGTGACTGGTAATTCGATTTGATTCTTGAAAGGGCTGATTTTATAGTAGTTGGTAATTTAGTAGTTATCAAGTTATGGTGATTTTACGATTTTTAGAAATTATCAGGCTCGTCAGCCAACAAAATTAATATTTTTAAAATGTCCAGTTTGAATATTTAATTTATACTTTTCTGGAAGTTGACAGATCAATGTTGATATTAATAAAAAAAAAGTGTGCCTAAAATAATATTAGAAATAAACAATTATTAATGGCAGACATTTTAGTTTTGAGATTATAAATATTAATGTAGTAACAAAATTCTAAAGCATAAAAAATACAATTACTTACCTTTCATCCTCTTGATATTTTCATTAAATATTCAATATTATAACTCGGAAACAACGAAATACAAATTTTTACTATTTATCCAAAGTATTCCAAACCACATAGATTTTAAGTTCCGTCACGTGGTGATGGATTTTCGGAAATTTGACACTTTAAAAAAAATCTAGATAACGCTGCGCGAAAAATTGTAAAATTAAAAATCAACGAAACTAAAGCTACAAATGTTCGTTTCAAAAGCCTTATCACTAAATAGTGAGATTTTACGAAGTTCAGCTCGCGATTTTACAACGTTAAAAAATCGTGATAAACTGACATTTTCAAAGTGACATACCGGCTATAAAAAAAATCGCAAAAATAAAAATAAAGAAGCAAATAAAAACTGGCTTCTTCCTCTTCAAAACGAAATTTGGTAAATTGGTTTACGATTTTTGTTCGCCAAGATATTCGATTTTTTGTCCGAATAGAAAAATTTGAAAGTGCCTAATATTTTTGAGCAAAGCTGTATATATGAGGCTCGTTCCTCATATGAAACCATTATTTTCTAAATTAGAATACATTCCTCGTTATCTTGTTAAAAAACTAAAAAAAATTGCGTCCACATGAGAGACGCCCTAGAGTACGATTATCGACGCTGGCATGTGTAATCGTTCAAAATTACTCAACAAAATCTTTTTATTCATCGTATTTTAGTATGACGATTAAACGCAAGGATTGGTATGAAAATTTGGTTTAGACGGAACTAATTGTTCGTCGTCCTCAATGTGTTTTGCAACTCCTCGGGTCAACAACACGATACAGATATTCTCACGTGTACACTGAGATTAAAACTCGCGTGTAAAACAGGAAATGGTGCAATACGTGGTCCATTCATTGAATTAAGGCCAAGGCTGAAGCCACGAATAATTGACATCGCAGTGTTATTTAATCCCTGCTTTGATTCGAGTCTCGTTGATCAATACGTCACGTGCTGAAAAAGAGTTGATCCCTTGATATTCCCAAAGAGCAAAAAAAATGTTCTCAATCGTCATTTACTTTCTTTTAAAACATTTTTTAAACTTGGGAAATTCTTCCAAACTTTATCACAAAAACAAACATCGACATTTTTTTTATCAAAAAGAATAACGAATTTCCAACACTCTTGTCTTTAACATATTTTTTCTAATCCTAGAGAATTATTTCAAACTTCCAAACTGCCTACGTTCGACAACTTTTGTTGAAAAGGAGAAAAAATTACTAAACTTTTGACCACTTAAAAAAAAATAAAAACACGAAATTTGTTTGAAAAAAAGTCTTGTCAAAGACTGAGGAACGAAACAATGAAGAAAACAACGGGGGAACGTTAATGACAGCCGACGTAAAAAGTTTTCTGAGAAAACTTTAGGAAAAACACGTTGTTTCGAAAACGCCACGCAAAGTATACATTTTTGCTAGTAACTCTAGTTCGAAGTGGAAGAAAAAAATGATTCATCAACATGTCGAAATATATTTAACTGAGGCACTGTACTGTTGCAAATTAAAGGCACTTTCTGCACTCGAGCAAACGCAAACTCGATATATGAAATACGAAAGTGTGTATATATATATATATATATATATATATATATATAGGTCGGTTTTCTTTGAACGTTACTTTAGCCAAAGAACTGTACTTTTATTTTTTTCCTTAAAGTATGACGTCTAAGGGGTATTGGCTCCAAATTTTAACTTGTAATTTATAATTTGATTTTTCATACGTTATCGACACGGTTCTCAGCATATTCTGTAATTTTTTCATTTATATCGAATGGATAGTTTCGTCACAACAATTTTATTTATAACTAACTAGATAGAGCCAATTTGACTACCATAAAGTTCTCCAGCAGTGTGACTACGAAGAATTAAGGACCCTGCATAAGTTTAAGAATATGAAAAAACTCATTTTCTTTAGTTTTATAACTTATTAATATCAATACTCATTAAAGGTTCCATGGACATTTTCACAACTGATCTAATTAACACAATATGTGTAAAAAGTCAGCTGATTCACTGCACGATCTGTTTTCTTTTACTTCAGATATTTCCATTAACATAAAAAAAATGCATACATACATAAAATGAAAATATATAAAATAATAAATTTATAGTTTAAATAAAAAATAAATCAAATCAATAAAGTTCCATAAAACACGATAAAAATTCGATAGAAGTCTTGAGATTTATTAAAAAAAAAAAAATAAACGAAAGGAAATATAAGAGAAAAACCCAGGCAAATTACAAAATTAAATTTCAGAACAAGATTTAAAAAATTCAATTTAAGAGAAAAGTAAAAAAAAATGCCGGAAAACATGCAGACTCGAAAATCAAGAAAATAAACAATTAAATAAAAAACACTAAACAAAATAAAATAAAATACTTAATAATTAGATGACATAAAAAATAAATTAAGTAAAAGAAAACACGATCGAAATTCAACAAATTATAAAAAGCGTAATAAAAAAACAAATAAAATGAAGTAAGGAAAACGAAATACAATAAAAGTATGAAGAATTACGAAATTCGATCAAGTTCTTGAAAAAAAGGTAAAAGCCAGTTGCCGCGGCTTTAAAGAACGACACAGTCACTCATTTTCTTTAATCAACGTTCTTCCGTTTCCACATATGAGGTACGATGGTTTTATAGCAACACGAATAAATGTAGTCAATGCTTACGATTGTCTAGAAGAATTTGTGAAGTAACGTAAAAAACTTGGTTGCATTAGGGTCCCCTTCCTTCTCTCTCTGTCATTGGAAGACACACATAAACCTGCACACCGGTACGAGACCGTAATTCTCGTACATTTTCAATCTGACGTTATATAGGTCCCAATTATAAGTATGGCGTGACAAAAGGTGGAGATACGCTTGCATTATGCGTGACACTCTTGTTTTCACCTGGTCTCATCATATTGTCACACTGTATGAATACAACAATACAAACTGTGCAAATAGAAATAATTCGGGGAGAAATTCAACGATTAAGCCAAAAATCGTAATCGAAAAAATAACGTTCATTTTTATATTCAATAACATTCATTCTTATCATTGATTTCAATAACGACATATATTTATTCACTTTATCTGCTTTTATATTATCGTTTGATTTAAGTAATCTTTTCATGAATTCTTTTTAATTTATTTCGATTGTTTATTTTTTTTTTCTTAATTTATTTCTGTTCATTTATTTATTTCTAAATATGGTGAATTTAAAAAATTATATTCTAAGTATCCTCTTGTAATTCAGGTAACAAAAAAAAGAAAAAAGATACCAGTGTTTCAGATATTTCTAGATGGATTTAAAAAATCGTAATAATTTATCAAAATTTAAGGATTTATAGTTTTCGATAAAATACTAGATTTATTATTTTCAAACTTTTTCGCTGAATAATTAAGTAGTCATGAACATGAACTTAACACTGTCTCTTTTTATTAATGCCTTATAATTTAATAAGTAATTTTGATGATTGTTTTTGGACCAATCAGGTTTTCAATTAAAGAAAATTGAGTGACTTCGAAATAAAAATAAAATAGCAAAACAAAGCTGATTTTGCCCTCTTTAAAACTCCGTTTGGCAAAAAATTGTCAATTTTTTGTGTCAACAAACAGAACGTTCCCTTGAACAACACAATTATTGTGGCAGAAATAACAACGTCAAAATTGAGAAATTTCTCTCGGCGATTCATCAGTCGCCTTTCGTCGTGCTTATATCCCTGAAGGGCGTACTAGGCGGTACCTCATGTATGACCGGTATATAAATGGTGAAACTCGGCAAATTCGAGAGTCACTCGTCTGCGATCGTGTCAACGTCGTGCATACGTACTATGCCCAACTATTTTCGAGCAAACGCCGTTTCGAAGTGAACGAACGAATCCTAATTTTAAGAGAATTGAATAGAGATTTGAACGATAAAAAAAAAGACGAACGATCGCCAAATGACTTGAATGACGAAAGCCAATATGTATGCGAAATGTGGGCTGACGATTCTGCTAGCTGTTGCAACGATCGGGAGCGCGTATTCGGTTACTTCGGAAAAGTCGAAGTACGAATTTGTGAAACCTTCAACGGTTCCGGAACTCCCGGAGGAGAGACGTTCCGTGACTTTCAAAGAATCTTCACAAGACAACGAAAACGAAAGCGCAAAAGCTGATCGTCTCGATAGTGAAAAAACGAAGGAATCGGCGCGACAGGACAAACAGAGCAGGACAATATTGCCAACGCCTGGGCCAGCAGCCGGTGCAGATAAGTTTGCCAATAGATTTCTAATTGAACTTGAATCCTAATTGTACTCGGAATTCTAATTAGGCTCATAGTATTTAACTCATAGTACTAATTAAACTTAGAGTTCTAATTGAACTTAAAGTTCTAATTGAACTTAGAGTTCTAATTAAACTTAGAGATCTAATTGAACTTAAAGTTCTAATTGAACTTAGAGTTCTAATTAAACTTAGAGTTCTAATTGAACTTAGAATTTTAATTGAACTTAGAGTTCTAATTGAACTTAGAATTTTAATTGAACTTGGAGTTCTAATTGAACTTCGAATTTTAATTGAACTTAGAGTGCAAGTTGTACGTAGAGTTCGTATTAAACTTAGAATTCTAATTTAACTTAGAATTTTAATTAAACTTAGAGTCCTCACTGAATCTAATTAAGCTTACAATCGTAATTGAACTTGGAATCCTAATTGAACTTGGAATCCTAATTACATTTGAGATTCTAATTAAACTCAGAATCCTAATTAAATTTAGAATTCTAATTAAGCTGAAGATCCTAATTGAACTTAGAATACTCACTGAAATATGAATCCTAAATGAACTATGAATCGTAATTGAACTTGAAATCCTAATTTAAGTAGAAATACTAACTGAACTTAGAGTTGTAATTGAACTTAAAATCCCAATTAAACATGGTATCTTTATTCAACTTAGAATCCTAATCGAGCGTCGAATATGAAATTCTAATTGAACCCAAACACGCCCAGTCGATGAATATTGTTTGAGATTCTAGTCGGAATATTCTTTGGATTCAGTGCGTGGCCTGTAACAAATGTCATCGTAGGCTTTGATTGAAAATACAGAATAAAATCGCACTTTTACAAACAAATTTTGCTCCTTTTAATATCAGAGATGTTATTAGACCAGATAACGCTGGTAAAATTATATGTTAGTTAATCTCCAAGTTAATCCCATTCAATGTATATCAAGGTGACATTTTTTAGACGATCTTGTTCTATAATTAAGTTTCATACGATAAAATGCCGAAAAAAATACCCTAGTTCCAGTAGTTCCAGTAGTTAGTAATTAGAGCACTTTCAGAACTGGCAACATACAACTTTGATGAACTTTCCATTACAAATTCATAAAACGTCAATTCCACAGCCATGTGTGGTTTTGTAGTAAATATGAAAGGCTGTTTTTCACATCATCTTGATAAGCACTGACAGTATTTGGATTTCTTTCCAACATCATCTTCTCCTCAAAGAGATTTCAAGATACTAGATTACTCCGAATTCACCGGTCGAGTATTTTTTGGAGGGGTTGGAGAGGCATTAAAGACACGAGGGTTTTATCGACACAATTTTTATCTTCAAGCTCTCATTGTTGCGGATCGAGGTACGAGGCTGGTTCTCCGAGCCAAGCGGATTCTGGATCTGGTAAAAATGGTGGTCCCAGGACATCCACGGAATTGGAAAGATATCCTTCGCGTTATGGCAGTCATCCAGAAGACAGGTCGCTCAAAGATCTCCATCTTCCGCTTCATTAATAAGTTTCTTTGGATTGGCAGACGTCCAGGAAGCCTGGCAACGTCCAGTCATTGCTTGCTCATTGGGGTCGAGTTTGAATCTTTCTTTCGCGACGACCAACTTTTTATTCGTTGGAAATATAAAATATTTTTCTTTATTGCTCAATAAAACTGAAGATCGAAATCGTAATCGCTATTTTTCGATTTTCTCAATCCATATGGGTCAAACGATTTTTTGTTCCAAATTACTGATAGTTTACGATTGATCATGGTCCACATTGATAACTAACGTATTGTGCCAAATTCTTTTATTCTGATTGGTACGATCGGGTTCGTTTTTGTTTTCAATTAGGCATGGATGGCAGCACTTCAATCCTGGAACTTCGGGAAGACGAGGGAGCATTGGACCCCCTTCGTCATCAGATTTATATGGGGGTAGCGCCGGAGCAGACAGGTCAATTATTTCCACTTTTCAATTTCAGTTTTCGATAGCAAATAATCATCAAGTACGCTAAAAAACGTTCAACCTTTGCATCTATCAAAAACAAACTAAATATACAAAATGACTGATAATATCAACATTGGGAACACGTGTATCAAGATAACAAAAGAAAATTGAAAATCGAATGTACGTAGCCCTCGAAATTTGAAACACGTCACTTTATTTTTTCAGCCAATCTCGCGTAATGAAAGTTGAAGAATGACGTATACCAGCCTCAAAGCAATATTTGTGGATCTCAATATTTTTTTTAATACCTTAAGGGGTAGGAAAGTATTTTAAAAAAATATTGAGATCCACAGCGATTTCGAAAAAAAAAAATTGACATATGAGATACGACTGTGTTATTGGAAATCAGGTACGGTACAAAACGGCCTTACTACGGGGGAGAGAACAATTACGACGGTCATAGTGGTGGAAATCGACCAGGAAGACCGGGATATGGATACGGAGGGAACGGCTATGGGGATAGCGGAGCATACGGGAGCGACGGGTTCGAAGTCAGTCGCCCTAGTGGTGGCTACGGGAATCGACCACCCGTTGGAATAACTTTTAGTGGTGGTCGTCCCGGAGCTTACGGCAGCGGTCACGGAATATATGGTACAATCGGCGAACAGGAAGCCGAATTTCCACCACCGGATGAAGGACAAGATCCTGTCCATTCCCATCCGGGAGTTAATCTTCAAACTCAGAAAGTGAGGATTCGATTAAAAATCTCAAAACTTTCACCAAAAAAAAACTTATAGGTTCTTTGATTTTTCAATAATTTCACTACGACGAACTTTCATCAACTTATCTTGCTTCATCAAGTAACAAAAGACTAATTTACTAAAAACTAATTTACGAAAAAGGGCTCAATTACCTTAAGATTACTCAACACTCAAGATTGATTGACTCAAAACTCAAGACTTAACTTAACTCAAGACTAAAGACTGAATAACTTAAGACCAGACTAAATAACTTCAGACTCGAGAGTAACTAAAATAAAAATAATTATCCAGGCTAATACAAGACTAATTAAACCCCTACCCGAGACTAATTAACTCAACGCTCAAGTCTAATCAACGCAAAACTAATTATTTCAGTGCTAAATTCAAAGCCAATTAATCGAAAAATGATTTACTCTAGCACTTCATACATTCGCTTTCGAAATAAAATGCAAATGTACTATTTTCAAGGTAATTAGATTTTTGTTTTTGACATCTTCAATGTTTGTGACTGACGTAATTTTGTACATACAGGGTAACCGGTAATTTGACCCATTTCTTGGAAAGGTTCTTTCTAGAGTACGTTAGAGAATCATTTGAACCAAATTACGCCCCATAAACTAGAGGCAAACATTCAGTTACTGAGTTATGAAGATTGCACGATTATTTATACATTTTCTGGCTCGGCATTAAATACGTATAATGTTTAATAAAATACTCTACTACGAATATTCATTTGGTAATATTGTGAAAACTGACACGCGAATAATCACATTTTTGAAAAATGCATGCGATAAATTCACGTAATTTCGGAAATTTACTATTTACAAACTGTTATTTGCTATATTTTATATTTGAATATTAAATAAAGTCTACCATTATATTTTTATGTAAAATATAAAATTTTCTATTTAAAGTCTTTTATTTTTCAAAGTATACTAACTTCGGGCATGCATTTCTTATTCTCGATTATTCAATGGAGAAATTAACTCCTCGCGTTTTCTCAGTTTATTATAGGCGTGTCATTGGATTCTTGTTTAGCTAAATCTTTCCTTTTTTTGGTATAAAGGCAGTTGCTCTGAAAGCTCTGGCAGGTGTCGCCCTCATTGGAGCTGCAGCCGCACTCGCCACCAATCCAGTTCTTTTGCCCATCGGGGTATTGGCTGGAAGAAGAAAACGATCGATCAATACTTTCCCTGATATCGGGGATATCGATGTTCACATAATAATGAAATTATTGGATGATCGAATTCAGAAGGTTACCTGTCATTTCAAACATTCTTTTTTCTCGGTTTTCACACTCATCAAATCGCCATTCTTTTTCGCTGAATAAAGTTTTTTCTCTCCCTCTCTCGATCTCCAAAGATGTACGGAGAAAAAATGAGAAACGAAATTCTGGATTCGCCAAGTTGCGTCGCGAGGGTGGTTTGCGAAATTCAGCAGGAATACGATACGGAGAGAAACACCAATCAGGAAGATAACACCGATTGGCTCAACGTTTACGATCATATGAAAAAGTATCTCGTAAATTTGTAAGTCTTTCTCCTCGATTAGAAAACCGACGATTTTTAAATAATTTAACCACAACAAATAAATTCAAGTTCTCTTTTCAGACTTCAGCGTAAAGTGTTCGACGCTAACTTACGATACAGAAACATCAAAGAAATGATGAAATCAGCGGAAGTGTACAACGGAAATTGCAACGTTTTCGTTTGCGATGTAAAAAAGGACTGATTTTTTTAAGTTTTTTTCCTCATCTCAACCTAATATCAACGACCATCCCACATTCATTTTTTTTTCTAAGATGACAAAATATTATTTTTATCTAAAACGGAAAAAAATTTTATGAAAATATGGAAATATTATTTTTCGGAAATAATAAATAATTTGCGAAAATTTCGAATAATTTCAAGAATTGATATTACGTACGAAACCGATCAATATTATTTTAATAAAAATGACAACGTTGAAGTTCGCATGGTTCGAAAGCACCGAAAATTCTCGCGATTCCTTAAAATTCTTTTGAATTTATTTGATCATTCATAAACGTAATTTATTCTGATCGTATATCTGTAATAAATTGATTTAAAAAAAATTATGGAGACAATATCGTATGCTGAAACCCAAAAAGATGAAAATAAAAAAAATAATAAAACACAACTATATGCGTTGAAAACTTGAAGTACCAAGACACATTGCAATTCTGCAAATCCAAGCAAACCAAATTGAAACGTGTATTAATACATTCACGAGCTCTTCATTTATTTCCCACAAGGATTATGTCCAGTTCTTCAGAACTTCGGCACTTGGAAAATTCAAGAATGGAAAACACACGCGTTATCCGATATTGTTTAATGACAGTAGCTAATCATTATCGTTAGTAATATTTATAATAAATTTTTCGTTTTCTTGTTGTTTCTGTTTTTTTTTTTTTTGTTGTTTCACTTATACTTGTAAACTCATTTTAAAACGGGCTAGGTAAGTTTCTTGGCTTTCTGGTAGAGGGTGTCGACGACTTTTCCCATGCTGTGTATCGTGTCAAGAGCTATCTCGTAAGTCTTGTCCCGGGGTGTGTCCTCAAACACGATCAGTACGCCCTCGCCTTGATCGAGTACGCCCAATAATTTCTTGTCGAGTATCATTTGCGACAGCTTCTTTTCGACCTGGGCGATCGGCAAGGATATGCAGGAAGCTATGTGGCTGACCTTGAAATCGAATGAAGCATTCACAAGTTTGTAAATAAGTAAATAATAGATTATTAATGTTAATTATTTGCTAGCTGGTTCTTTATCTAGCTAATTAGTTCGTTATCTACGTAGTTAGTTCGCTGGTTATTTGGGTACTCAATTAACTAGTTTGCTAAAGACTTCGTTAGGTAGTCAGTTAATTAGTTTATTGAAGACTTAGTTAATTAGACAGTTCGTTAGACAGTTAATAAGTTAGGTAGCTATTTAGTTAATTCGCTAGCTAACTAGCTGGTTAGGTAGTTAGCTAACAGTAGTTAGTGAATTAATTAGTAAACTAGCTAGTCGGTAAGTTTGTAGGCTACTTAGTTAGTAAGTTACTTAAAGTTTGTTAGTGAGCTAAAAATTAGTTAGCTGAAGCTAGGTTGTCAGTTAAAATTAGTACATAACGTATTGCCGTAATTTCTCGTGCTTTGGTAATAGAAGCCGAAGTCATGTTTTACATTTGTTTATTTTTATTTTTATAACTCACTTGTACGCGCGAATACGGCTCGACAAGGCGGCAGAGATTCTGTTCGAGCATAGTGTTGTAGAGGGACCCAAGATGAGCACGGACGATTACATCGTCCTCAAGCTGCTGACGATACTCTTTCACCGCGGCCTGAAAATCGGCAAGGGAACGCCGATGACTCGCCTCGGCAACGGCTTTCATCGCGTCCAAATCACGACCCGCATACTTGACGGCCAATTTCCCGGACATTATCGACTGTACGTCCTCCGGTGTGCGAATCATTATTTTCGAGAGCAACATGTATTTAAGCGCCGTTAACGACTTCGGATTGTCGATACTGTCGTATCTGCAAGATAAAAGATTACAAAATATTATTTCGTACGGATGATGCGATGTTCCAGTTTCATTACATATTTACTATTACATAACTTCACAAATTTTTAAACTCGTTTTTCTTACAGACATCAACGTTTTTGTGCTCAAAGTATGGAAGCAAAATTTAACTTTGTAAAAACGAAATAAATGCATAATCGAAGACACGCGAATTACCCTTCGAAAGCTTCGTAGAAGTATGAGTAGGCAGTCTTGAAGTCTCTTTCATCCGCAGCGTGCAAAATCCCGGATTGCAAATCTAGCGCAGCCTGCATTTTTGGTGGACAGTAAATAGCGTTGGCTGTTGTTCTCGCGCTTGTCAGAGCCGCTCGGGACTTAGCCAAGTTGCTCAAAGCGTGATAAGTCTTGCTCTCGAGTAACTGTACCTCGACGAGCAATTGCTTGTCGTCGAGTTTCTTCAATTCTTTCAACAGCGTAGAACCCAATTGGAGCGCGTCGCTGAACATTCCGGTGTCGAAGTACAGCGCTATCAATCTTGTTTCTAACGACTGCCGAAGGAACGTCCTTCTCTCTTCCTTTGCCCATTCTATACATTCTTTACACAGCTGTACCTGTTCGCCCGAACAACAAGTAGAGATGGGATTATTTGAAAGTTCATTGACAGGAATCAACTTAGGAGGAATGTAGCAAAATTATAAAATATTAATGTGTAGCATAGCGCCGATATGTTTCCGGAGCTTTTGCAGTATTTTCAAAAAGTATCAATTCTTTTTATATGAGTTCTGATACTGGAATGCTCCGAAACCTACCAAAAGATACTGGAGGAATTCTAATGAAGAAATCTAAGGAGAATAACTCATAATAATGGCTTAAATTTATCTGAAAATAGAAATTAAGGACTACAGCCTCCATACTTTTACAACGATAGAATTCATTAATTACAATTTTCCAATTCCGCCATTTTTTCTACACAAATCCAAATGGAAATCCCTCAATGATTATAATCTCTCTTAATATCTCATTAAAATATCTAAAGTTCTAATATAAAAAAAAAAAATATTTTCTAAGATGCCTGATATGAGGAAAGAAAGATATGAGACCAAAAAATGTTTTGGAACATAAAAAATCCATTAAATATTGCACCATCATCCTCGGCTGAACATCAGATAGAAACTGATCACTTCCATTGTTTCAACTACACCTAACATCTATTCTCATTCGCTGTCTTTAATAAACATTCCTGGACATGTTTGCATGATTTTCACAGCTGACAAATCCTAAAAACATTTATAATAAATCTTTTTCACAACAGTCCAATAATGAAGACTTCAATGTTATACTATCACGACTGTTGACTATAACATCGACTCCATGTGGCGCGTTGAATGTCTTTATAAGCCGCTGCGACGGTATATTTATGTAATCAACCATTATTGTCAACGATGATCAATCAGCCACAAAGCCAACAATGCAACAATAAAATAGTAGTCTGCATTCACACCTCAAACCAAAAAAAAACTCAAGAAGTCTCAAAATCATGTTTGTCCAAGGAATAACCTCACTTTTAATTTTCGGATGGCAAATGACAGTTGAAAATTGGAACGTACCTCGATTCCTATTCCAGCTTCCAAATCGAGGAAGAAGTCAACGAGAGAGCGTACGAGTTTGGCGGCTTTGGCCTTGCTGATGAGGCTCAAAAAGGGTCTGGTAGCTTTTATGAGTTCCGCGAGTTCCTTGGCCTTGCCCTCTTTCTTGTAGAGTTCGCCGAGTTGGAGTATACCTTGTTCTTTTAGGCGGATGCTTTCTTCGTCATCCTCGTTGATACCGATAGTTGGATCCGAAACGATTTTACTTAGCAAGGTTATGCCTTCGCTGCTGTTCGTTACCGAGACAGCTCGCGCACGTTCGAATAACATAGCACCTGCCATTTTTTCACTTGGGAATTATTATCGTCTTGTTTAACGTTCGCCGGTTTACGCAAAAGAAAAGTACTTTCGACAAAATTAATCTTTTATCAAACACTCAAGAAAACGAACTTTCTTTGAATATTTGATATATTTGATGAATTACAAGAGATTTTGTCGGACAAACGAATTCGCGAACTTTTGTTTTCAATTTATTCGAGTTTTCCTTTATTTTTGCTTCAACAGCAACGCCGAGCTCACAAGGATAAAACTCGTGTCATGCTGGCTACGTGAGTCAATGGAATAAACCTACCTAACCTAACTTCACGATATAAAACGCATGGGGAAAACCTTCGAAGTCGAGATATCCCTGGGGGCAGCACCCTCTGTCGGTTGGACGCTTTTCATTAGTACTAGAGTTAGTGACTTTTGCATCAGCGGGTGGTGCGGAGTTTTTACTGTCGAATTTGGTCACTCTAGTTATAGTGGCGCTAGTTGTCTTCTGATAACCTTAGACATTGATTTATATAGACATCCGGATTTTCCAGATCTGAAGTTGTCTGAAAAAGAGGTTGGGAATATAAGCCTGAATAAATCTCAAATAAAACTCTAAATAATTTTTCATTTTCGAGGCGAACGAATTACGTGCCGAATCACGGGTAGTCGTTAAAAATTGATTTAAAATCGGGGGTTTATCAGAGACGCATACCTGCGTAATTCAATCAATTTTATCCCCCCCCCCCGCCCCGCTTTTCGACGCATTTCGGGGTCCATCTTCACTTCAGGGACATATGGAAACAATAAACTATTTGATTTAATGATTGATGGACTTATCAATATTTTGCACTTACCAAGGTTTTGTCAAATCAATTTCTAGAGGGCAATAACACAGTTTCTTTTTGTATTCGATGCGCAATTCGATTTTAAGGCCATCTAGCGAAAAAAAAAAAATTCAACAAAACGAACACGATTTTGGCAGGCCCACCGACGATATATTGTTCCATATTTATGTACAGAGGCCTCGCGCAACGACAAAATCATTGTATCTGATCATTGATGCCTTTTGAGGCGAACACAAATTTGATCATTGATGCCTTTTGAGCTGAAAGCTTCCGAAATAATCCGACTGCTACCAAGACGTTTCCACAATGAAAGAGGTGTTCTATTTCATGATGTTAATAATTAAGAATCTGAGCTTTCTCAAAATATACTATGTTCTCTACTAATCCTCGATCAAAATGAACTTTGGCACGAAGCGGCTCTTCAACGATGAAGTTCGTCACTGCCCGAGTCCTTTTTCAAATAATTGAAAAATCTCCGTTTCGTCTGATGAATTTCGATGATCCTTTCGAACTGGGGCTTCGGCAAGTGATCTGCATTTCCGACAAGACGACACATTGAATTCGTATACTCGAGTAATCTCTTGTTGGTCGTTTCTGAACTCGATTGGCTGACTTGATTCGGTACATTCCGAACCGCAAACCCAATCAATCCCTCACATTGGGTGCGATTGGGTTTGGGCTTGATTCGTTTTAGTGAATGGCAACGATATTAAAAAATGGTCACTCTTTTATTTGAAAAATCATAACTTTGTTAAATTTTCGTATTGCTGAATGCAATTTGGTGGGAATACTCTTTAGATATGATACTTTGGACGACGAAATAGTAATATAATCTGAGTTTACTCAGAAGCTTCAAAAATGCATTTCATTCAAATTGAAATTATTCTTCTTGCCTAAACATTTTCAGACTCGATTTTTTTACATCTCCGAACTCAATACTAATAAGTTCACAGCGCAGATAAAACCTCAAGTAGTGAATTTTTTAAATTTAATTCACGTATTCTTTCATGAAATTTAAGATAATTTGCGAATAAAATTAATGTGTCATTTACGCAAGGATATTCCGCACGATAACGAAAGGAACGTTGGTAAAAGATATTGCAGCTACGATAAACTTTATTTAGGCGTGTTAATTATTTTTTCACGTTAGTGATCAGATCGACATAGAATCTAAAAACGTAGACTCCTATGAGGACTTGATGCAACATTTGATTGACGTGTAACGATACAGTACGGTAAAACTCGTAGGCATACAGGCTATCGCTTATACAATACTCGATAAATCTTTGACAAAAAATGAATTAAACATACACATAGTAACAAAAATTGTATGTACACATGACAGCAGGCTTAAAATTATTCTACAATATCTCGATCGCGTATCTAAAAATAAAACGTTGAACGTCAGTCGTGCGTGTTTCAGCAGATGCAATCACAATGCAGTGAAATATCGCTATTTTCTTCCGTTCGCTTCTTTGAGTGTACTTCTGAAAAGCGAAAATTTGTAATTCATCTGATATATCTGATTCATGTCATATACGTTCCTTTTAATATTTTAATGGAACTCCCGAAAGAATTTTTGGCGACGGGTCATAGTTTTCGAGATATCGATTTTTTAAAGTTAGTGAGGTTTGTTTGCATTACGATTTTAATTTTTTTGTTTGGTGGGTTTGGTTTCGAATTTGGATGCATTTTTTCGATGTTGAGTTTAGATTAATCTTTTTTTTCTTTGGGTTTCATCGGGTTTAGATTTAGGATTGTTTGTTTTTGTTTGTTTGGGTTCAATTGGGCTCAGATTTGGGTTTGTTTGGGGTTGGATTTATGTGTTTGAAATTGGGTTTGTTTGGGTTCGCTTGGATTTGGATTTAAGGTTTGTTTGGGTCTCGATTTTGGGTTTTTTGGGGATTTGGTTTGTTGTTTGTTTGGGTACGATTGGGTTTGGATTTATGTTTGTTTGGGTTTGGATTTATATGTTCAAAATTGGGTTAGTTTGGGTTCGCTTGGATTTGGATTTAAGGTTTCTTTGGGTCTCGGTTTTGGGTTTTTTGTTAATTTGTTTTTTGTTTGTTTGGGTTCGATTGAGTTTTCATTTCGGTTTGGATTTTTTTGTTTCGGCTGGTTTCGATATGGATTTAACATTTGTTTGGGACTCGATTTCTCGGTTTATTGTTTATTCGGGTTCGATTGAGTTTAGATTTACGTTCGCTTAGGTATGAATTTATTTATTCAGTGTTACGTTACGATTCGGTTCGTTTATCTTTGTTTATATGAGTTTGGAATTGTTTGATTGGGTTTGAGATTGTTTGGATTTGGGTGCGGGTTGACGCTTGAACTAGGCGAAGATCTACACAAAGCGGAGAACACGATAAACTATACAGATATAATCATAGATATAACCACATACCAAAAATCGATATCTCGAAAATTATGACGCGTCGCCAAAAATTCTTTAAAGGGAACTCTCAAAATATTTAAACGGAAGTATATTCCACACTTCGAATGAAAATTCAGTTTTCGCTTTTCGGAAGTGCAACCGCTTTTTTTAATTCCGTTAGTCGAAGATTTTGGCCAGCCGAACCATTCGAGACGTTTTTTAAACATATATAAAATTTAACACTCAATTATTTTAACACATCGTATCCTATTCCCCGAACGACAATTTTTCATCTCTAAAAAATATTGATCGACGACTCGTTGAAATTTACGAGTAAAATCACATTAATTTTTATCCTAATTTCATGAATAGTTCTAAAACGAGAAAACGACATCTAAAAAACAATTATTCCTTGATTATTTCAATTTTTCCCAAATATAGCAGCTTTCTCTCTGAATTGTGCTCGTCGCGCTGCTTTTTCCTCTTCCTCTCGCTTACGCTCCTCCTGCTCCATCCGTATTTCGTCCTCGAATTTGTTTGCTTTTCGCAATTGCTCGATCTACGGAAAAAAACGAGAAAATTAGATTTTTAGAGAGAAGAAAACGAACAGTCGATGGAATCCAAACAAGCTCTAATGAAATATGAGAAATAGCTGGAATCGTTATTCTCGTTACGTTTCCTGCGAGCAGAAACGTTCGAATGAGTTTTAATAACAAACTGAATATTATTCAAGCTGACCGGTGTGACCTATTTCCTGAAAGGGGTCATTCTAGAGGTCATTTGAATAAAAACAAGCCCCGCCGACTAGGGGTCAAAATAGCATAGTTACTGAGTTGTTACGATTATTATTATCCTTATTACAAAAATTTGTTCATTATTGTCCAACTTTTTTTAGAATAATCTAAATTACCTAAAGTTGTCTAAATTTGAAAGACAACTGGGTTTCCACACTTTTTAACATTCTCCTAGAGTTTGCATTTTTTTCTACATTTTAGAAATCTAAAAAGTTTTGGAAATATTCAGCATAGTTTAAAAAACGTCGTAAAAAGTTTTAGACATTTTATGAATTTTTTAATTAATATTCTAATAAATTAAAACATCATTTGAAAATAAGATAACACATTTTTTAATATTTCTAAACATATTCTTGAAATTTTTCAGAAATTGACTTAAAAATTTGTATAAAATTTCTTAAAATGTTTACCACTAGAAACGGATATTACACGAATTTCGGGTGTGCTTTTTGTCAAATATCATCATTCATATGCCAATATTTAGAAAAAATATCAATTGAATATTCAGAGTGCACTATTTTTAAAAAATTAGTTGCTTTCTTTTCGAATAACCTTCAGAGTTAGTCCTTTCAAGAAATAAGTCGAATTAGCGGTCACTGTGTGCACCCAAATACGAGTGAATTTCTCTATCGACCTCAATTAAAAATACACTTCGATTGTTTTCCAAAATTGATAACTGATATAATTTGTTATTGCCCCTTAATATCAGGCATATTTAGAACTCAAATGGAACAGTCGTTTTCTTTTACCTTTGCTTCGAAAAAGTGTTTGGCGCCAGTAACTCCAACTTCGTAAACGTCTACTTCCGTCAAACGTGCCAACTGTCCCAAACCAGAATCCTGTTCCAATTCACCGGCTCGGGCTTTTCGATAAATTAAGAGAAACTGGAAGTATATAAAGAAGAATTTTTGCTGGTCAGGTAAGAGCTTTTAATCGAAGCAATTTTAATGAAATAAAATTTTTTTATTTATCGTATTTTAAACATTTTTACGATTATTATAACTTTATCTCAATGAAATGGAAATAATGTGAAAAATGAAATGAATATAAATATGAATAAAATAAACTTCATCGTATACAATAAAATATACAATCTTTTTAGCACTTCGAACAAAATTTGGTGGTATGTGATATCATGTGCAAAAAAGCGTACATTCCATATTATATTCTTTAATTTACTTTATTTATTTTTATGTATTGTTTTTTTTATATTTTTTTATAATCATATATTATATATACATATATTAAAGTATCTCTAAAATGCACACAGTTTTATTTGAATGATTACTTATTTATTACTTTAATATTCAAGATTATTTTTTCTACGATCACGTTAAGGGGTAACAGCGCGTTAGGATTTTGAAAATATCTTTTTTTATTGCTTAATCAATGGCTTTTAAAAACACAGCATTAAAAGAAAAAAATGAAGCATTCGAGTGTTCGTCCAAAATTTAAAGGCATTTTTTTCAAAACCATTTTTCTGAATTTTAGCAAACCCATCAGTTCAGGAGATTTGCATGGGTTAGTTCGAGATTCGGGCAATCGTTTCACGATTAGCTCTTTTAAAAAACGTACGTAGGGCTTTTTCAATTCGATTAATTTAATTTAATAACAAAAATGTATTGTTTACTTATTTAATAAAAAATCAATTTTTTGTCAAAAAGCCACCGATTTTAGACAATTTTATTAAATGGAAGATCCTTACATGTTACTACAGCAATAATGATGGGATATTATTTTTTATTTGTAAATCATATATTGACACGAAACAATGATTTTCGAGGTCAATTTCTATAATGTATTCTTTTGAGCACCTTAAATTTATTTTGGCTTCATATTAGTGTAAAATGAATAAAATAAAGACGTATCGGTTGAAAAAATATAAACTTCGTCAAAGATAAGGTACACCCTAGTCATATACAATGAATCGATGAAATGATTCACGTGCATACGATTCATAGTACTCTGAGTAAGCCAGGTGGTCGAGTACACTATCGCTTTCGTGACGTGAATCATACACGCGAGACTGGCCATCCACCTGGACATTCGCAGTTCGTCCGGAAACTTATAATTTCGTTGCAAAATCATACATCGTGTACTTATCTTGAATGAAGCAGAATAATAGAAAAGAAGAAAAAAAAAACTCCACTTTAGTTCCCATAATTGTATGTAATAAGTACGATCGCACGTGTTATGAATGTTTTTCATATTTATTTTTCTTTTTATATTCGAATAGAAAAATATAATATTTTTTTATATTAATTCATTATTTATATTATTTATATTTTTTATCGATTTTATTTTTTTGCCGATATTCCTTTTATATATTTATTTATTATCTTTTATACTTTTAATATTTAAGGTACTTTTCTTTATAAATATTTCAATATTCCACTCCAACTACGGAGAATCGATTCTTCGTGCCAATCCTTAGCCTTCACATTTTTTCAATACGTCATTTTCTACGACGATTATTATTGCTGCAGTCTCTTTTCACTTTCTGTCAGATGATGAGAGCATGAAATTTTCATGGTTGCGATGCAACGAGAGAAGTTAACTTTATTGTCGATATTTTCTTCGCTACATCATATATGGCCCAAAGATCGAGAAAATATATTCACGATTTTTACTTAACGATTTGCAGCTTAATTATGCAAAATGAGATTTTGAAAAAACTTTTAGTTAAAAAAAAATAAAAAAAATAATGGTTCGTTAATGAAAACTTTTAGATAAAAAAAATGAGAAAAAATAATGGTTCGTTAATAAAACTAAGAAATCACTTAACAAAAAATTGTATTCACAATAAAAATAACGAATTAAAAAAGTATTATTCGGTATTTCTCATAACGATGAGAAGTTTTCAAAAATGTCGTTGCGTTCTTAATACAAAGTTTCAATTGACAATAGCTGTATACACACATCTGTATACACATACACTAACCTCCCGAAAAGAAATACGTCCGTCACCATCCTCGTCGACTTCCTGAATCATCGCCTTCAAGCCAAGATGAGTTTGGGGCGCACCAAGTACTTCCATCATTCGTTTCAATTCGGCAAGATCCAAATAACCGTCCTTGCCATCGTCGAATCTGAAATGTGACATGTCCTTTTACTTCGCTTTTTTTTCCACGGAATTTTATCATTATAAGATTTCCTCCTCAAGACGAATTAAGTTCAATCAAACGATTCATTACATAAATAATTTAATTCAATTAATTAATTGATTCATTAAAATAATAATTCAAGTTCTCGAATGTACTGATTACAAAAATACAATAATTAATACTTTAACGAGTAAATCAATTAATCACTGTAAAAGTTACATTTTAATCATTCAATTAATTTGAACTAAAGAAAAATCCTAATATACCTGAAGACATTTCGAACTACTAAATTTGTGGTTAAAATTCATTGTAACGTTCATTATGTTTTTGCTAAACTTTTGGAATGTTATATTATTTGGGGACAAGTTGTGTTGAGTTTTTATAAAAGTTAGGGAATCTTTTCAAAATTCTGTACCAAAATTCGTATTCATGATTTCATAAAGTATTTTTATGACGATTCAACGTTTATTTGATAACAATTCAACGTTTATTTTTGTAAGAAAAATTGCTCTGCATTTTGTCACGAAATTTTATTACTAACAGACCACACCAGGACAAATATGATAAAAATAATTCAGTAATTAATCATTTAATCACATATACTAATTTCATCAATTCGTGCATTAAATTTTAATAGTTAGATCAAATTATTTATTAAAGTAATAAATACCCAATAGCTGTTACCTCCGATTTGGCTAAAATTTTGTAGAGACTTTCTCTTTGACAATACGAATTAGTGTGCGGAAGGATTTTTGGCGTATCGCAATAGTTTTTTTTAAATCGAATTTTGAAAATTGCAAACTTAACATGCGCGTGTATATCTATATCTACTAGCGCCCACTCCTATCCTAACTCTAATAACATATTAATGAAGTAAGGAAGGACGCGGGGATATTCGGAAAAGGTCTTCCGAATAAGAGAAACCGCGGTGCCCCCCCCCCCCCCCGCCCTCGGAAAGTCAGAGGAGGGGTACTGTTTCTGGACATTTATTCCCAAAAATTTATTTTAACCCAAACAAACCCAAAAAAAAAAAAACAAACAAACTCAAACAAACCCGATCAATGTTTTCAGGTACGATTAGGGTTGGGATAGAAGTGAGTGCTAGTGGATACAGACATACACGCACGTGTTAATTTTGCAATTTTCAAAATTCGATTAAAAAAAAACTATAGCGATTCGCCGAAAATCCTTTTACACACTACCTCATATCGTCAAGAAGAAGATTTCTAGTAAATTTCCGCCATATCAGAGGTAACAGCTATTCGGAAATTCGGCCTAAAGTTTATTTAAAAAAATCAAAATTTCTTTCATGTTTTTCATTCAAAAAAATCAAAATTTCTTTCATGTTTTCGTCCATTCTTTCTGTGACGATTCAACTTTTATTCGATGTTAATGCAACATTTATTCTCGCGAGGAAAAACGTTGCACTTTCTTTTCCTTTGGAAGTGCGTATAAAAAAAAATTATAGGGGAGACCAGTTCGTGAAAACGTGATATTGCAATGATAGGGATAATGGTAAGCTCGGAAGTTGAGAATGCGGGCAAAACAATGGTGCTCGCTCGACATGCCACAGCTATAAATTGCGCAATAACGCTCTAGACAAAGTGCACGAGCAGCGCGATATTTTCACGAATGAAAGTTCTCAGGTGAACCGATCGAGCGATTCGTGAGTGGAATGGCAAAACCTGGTGAAACTCTTCGCGCTCAGCTGGATCTTTCTCAATTATTCTATATTGGGTTAGTCGAAAAATAAAATCAGTTTTCAGTGTTGTCATTTTCATCACGATGTCACGAACTTCCCATCAACTAAATTAAGAAGTAAAACCACTCTAGAATGGCAGGTAATATTTTGACAATTTTTTTTGGGAACATAATTAATTGAATTCTAATGATTTATTTTAGGGATTATTTAGCGTATATTTGAGTATAGAAAAAAATATTTTTATCATTTTGTTGTAGAAGATGGCGGCGGGTAAGTCCATCATCAAAATTACCTTAAAAAACTAACTCCAGTAGCGAACAAATTTCTGGTTAAATATAATATTTGGAAGCAAAAGCAAAAAGAAAATTTAATTTATATGCTGTTAACTATAGGTGTACGAGATAAGATTCCTAAACCCTACCTCCGATCTGGCTAAAATTGTTTCGTAGATCACGTTTTTAATATTCTAACCGAATCCCTAAAATGGATTTATGGCGAATGGCAATAGTTTTCGATCTATCGAATTTTAATGCTTAACATTTCAATTCGGGCGAGTATATACTCGTGCGAATTGAAATGTATGTGTGCGTATATATATATATATATATATATATATATATATATAACGAAATTTTTTTCAACACATCCGGTATGGTCTAGTGGCTAGGATAGCTAGTTCTCTATTTTTAATTTATTCGTTATTATAATAACATAGTATAATTTGTTTTATTTATATTAGTATATATTAAAATATAATAAATATTCTACATTTATTTTTTAGCATTTTTAAAATTAGGGGTATGTTAAAAATTGAAAGGACAACAAAAAATTTAGAATTCTTAGTTGAAGGAGTACGAGCAGATTTTTCAATGTACATCGCAGAGTTGTTTTTTTATCAAGGTTGCACAATCCTTGCCGCAGCAGAAGCGTTGCGCAGTGAATTCCATGCAGGAAATTGTCTACGGTCGATAATCTATTTAAACTAGCAGCGGAACTCGAGAGAACCATTACGTATCCACTGAATTCACACTGGGAGTTTCTACCTTCGCGCAATTTCCTGATAATCGACAACCAGCATTGTTAGCCCTTGGAGCATTGCGCTCCGCCAGATTTTAATGTTACTACACTCTGTGCAAACATACGTCACGATAGAGATCATTTTCACCATTTGCCGAAAATGCTAAAGCGGAGAAAATTTATTTTCTGCTTTTACGAAAAAACGGAAATATCAAAGATTTATTTTTCGTTTTTACGAAAAAACGGAAATATCAAACATTTATTTTTCGCTTTTACGAAAAAGGAAAATCGCAAAAAATGATTTTTCGTTTTTACGAAAAACGAAAACAGCAAAAAATTATTTTTCGTTTTTACGAAAACGGAAAATCACAAAAAATTATTTTTCGTTTTTACGAAAAATGAAAATAGCAAAAATTCATTTTTCGTTTTGTAAAAAACGAAAAGTAATGTTGTTAAATAGACAAATAAAAAGTTCTCCAAAATAGATATTAAACGGTTATTTTCGAAATATTAATAATTTTTCATACTTTCGTGCAAGCGAATCCAGTATCTCAGGGATTCGAGGCTGCCATCAATATCCTGAAATATCTGGGCGATTGATGGATTTATATCGTACGATTCATCCCTACGGAATACGAAAGGATATCAGGGCTCAGAAACGTCATTATTGAAGGCTGGAGACGAAGCCAAGCGGCTTAAAAAGCGGTTGGCAAATATTCGTTTGCACAAAACTACACATATTTGAGGTTTGGAAACATACGTTGTTTACATTTCGACAAAATGGGACTTACTGTAAATTCGAGCTTAATGATTCATGCTTTAACATGAAAGCGGTTGGCTGTGATCCCATTAAATAATAGTAATAGTTACTATATTACTAGAATTTAGTAACAAATTTCTATATTACTATTATTTAGTAACTAGTATTACTAGTTACTAATACAAGTAACCCTCTTGTTTCTATCTCGTAAATCTCTTAATATTTATTTGTATCCTTAATAAAATCTTTCACATTATAAAAATATTATTAAAAACAAACACGTTCGAGACTTCTGTGCCGCATTGAATTATTGTGAATGATCGACTTCCATGAAGTACTAAGTATTCATCTTTTCATTGTTTCGCTTATATTATAAACAAAAATATTTTTTCTTTTTTTCAAAAATTTCGATCGAAAATATTCAATTTAAACTTGTAAATACGTTTGAAATATTTCCACATAAACGAAGCGACGAAAAAATTATGTTTCAAATAAAAACAATTTATTTTCGTTGAACTCCAATGTTGAAAGCTTTACCTATATTTTTTCGTCCCAAATTCGTTACGTATATTTATCAACGCGAATATTCGATAATATGATCGAACGCAAAAAATATTTCGACATTTTTTTCTATTTCTTCATGATTGAGGCTCGATATTTTTTTTACAACTATTCGATATTTTCCAACCGGGGTGAACTTTGGTACATGAATGGCCAATGATTCCTTTATGCGTATATATTTAATTATTCAAACCTCCATCCATTCAAATTAACAGTCAAGTGTGGGAGTATTTGCACAGCGGTGTCGCAATCGGTACGCGGATCGATAAAAACAAGTGTTGCAATCAGTTGCAATCCAGTTACGTGTTATCGGCGATTCGTAGATAAAGGGCTGACCCAGAGCGGTTTGCAACACTCTGCAGATACGATATAAAGGACTCGTGTGGTGTATACAGGGTGGCCGTTCATTGGCCCTATCCCCTGAGAGGGATCATTCTAGAAATCGTTAAAATCAAATTGAGCCTCGTAAATTAAGAATCAAAATTTATTAGTTACTGAATTACGATGGTTTCGCAATTTTTCTATAAATATTCTAAATTCCTTAAAAATCTTGAGATTGTTTTCTGCAAAAAAAAAACAATTTTTAAATAATATTTACGACAACTTTTTTAATAACATTTCATATCATTATAAAAATTTGTTAAAAAGTTTTTCCCTTTTTCCATCGAATTTTTTACAAATTTGCACTATTCGAACGATTTTCTTAGAAATTGTTGAAAAACTTTTGAAATTTTGAAAAGAATGTCTCCAAACCATGATAACACAGTGCAATAATTAAAATATGTTCAAAAATTTGTTTAATATATTTTTCAATTTATACAAAATCTTTTTATAATTTCTAAATTAAAATTAAATCTTTTGTTAACTTTGTCACAAAAATAAATACGTAAAAGATACGCCACTCTGAAAATTCAATTGATATCTTCTTGAATGCTAAAAAATCAATGACGTCAAAAAAAATACCTGCCCGAAATTCACATAATCTCTGAAATAAAAGTTTTTCCATTTGAGATTTTTCATTTCTGAGATTATTCGAATTTCATGCATGCATGTTTTTTAATATCAACATCGATTCAATCAGCTTTTAGAAATGGTTCAATTGGATTTTTAACGCAGAGTATTTTTTTTAGTAATCTTTTTATATCAAGAATGAAAAGTTCGAAAGTTGGCAAAACTGTTTTAATGAATTTAATGATTTAATGGTTTTAATGATTTAATGGTTTTAATGATTTATAAAATTGTTTTAATGATTTAATTTTTATTCCTACTTAGTACGCCTGAATGAATTATTTAAATGACTTTTAGAGTTACCTCTCTCAAAGAATAGGTCGAATTACCGGTCACCCTGTATAAACGTACGTATACATTTTCAAGTGTATATATACCTAGGTCCACGTGCATTCAGATGTAGTTGCCAACATTGGCGAGAGATGTGACAAACGCAAGGAGAAAGCCCGAGCAATGAAAGTACTCCGCGAGTGAAAATGGTTAAATCGATAACCTCTCAGAGCCTTGAAATCCTAAACATCGGAAATAATTCTTTTTTCTGCTTTTTTAAGTTCTATTTCTTCTGTCCTATTTTGTATTTATTGAAATCCACATCGAATGAGCAAAAAAGGTATTTGCACCCTCACACGAAATTTTAGATTAAATAGGTCAAATCATCACCAAAATATGTTGAATATTTTTTCTGATGACTTGCACTTTTTTAATTACCGCCCTTGGAAACAATTTTGAACTTTCGACTAAATTTCAGTTATGTTCCATAGGGCCTAATCAAACTGTAATTTCGTAGGTCCTGTTTGACATTATGGCAATTAATAATTACTAAAATAAATCCACAAACGTCCATACCAAGAGACAAAAAATCAAAACCTATATCAGGCGAAAATTACAAACAAATATACGAACACATTATTTTTCAAATTTTTTAAACATTATTTAGTTAAATATATAGTTCTTTATTTATTCACGAAGCACTGACACTTAAATATTAAATGTTATTTATCTACAATGATCTCGACCAACAACGAGTGAGTCTTGAAGTTTTGTAATTAAATAAATAAGCTTTGGATTATTCATCAATACAAATTATTATTAAATAAATTCATTAGATTTAATAATAGATTTATACCCTTTTATTAAATAATTAATATTAAATATTAAAAATTTATATTAAATAAATTAAATAATCCATTACATAAATCTAACAATTATAATCATTAAATAAATATAATTTCAACGAATGGGTCGACCAATCGAGCTTTGCACAATTTCGGTGGTCTAGTCTGTCCCAATCCTAATGCATTTCCCAACTTCGTTCGGTAACGCTCGCTTTTTTTTTTATCTCGTCGAGATAGCAAAATCGTTCGATAAAACCTAGGTATGCTTTGAACAATCACGATTATAAGAGTGTACCACGTACGTGTACTTGCATGCCAGAAAGCGCAGACTTGGAGCCGGAACTCGGTCAAGGAGAGCCGCAGTATTTTGTCGGCACGCTTTTGGAGTCATGGTAGAGGACAGTGCGCGCGCGGTCTACCACCTCGGTGTGCAAAGAAACTTCGGGACAATACTCAATGCGCCGTCACGTATATCTATGCAATTCGACAAGTGGATGAAAGAAAAAGCACCCAACGTTTCGTCATTGAGGTTCGAAAATATCCCCGCTCCAAAAGGAACATTCCGAACGGTCTCTTCAATATTATAAATAATAAAGGCAATGATTACATTAATTATAATAATCATATTGTAAAAGTAAAATAAATGTAAAAAATAAAAAAGTATATGCGAATATACAAATATAAAAAATTAAAAAATTAAAATTATAATACATAAATAAATGAAAAAGTAAAGAAGTATATGGGGCATTTCATGCCGATTCGACTTGGGTCTGACCCGTCACCTCTCCGATTTAACTCGTCATTTTTTACATTACTGTACTATCTCTGAAAAGCACTCGAGATTTTTTTTCAGATCCTTTTGAAACGTTTTGACATCACAATATTTTTTATAAATAAAAAATTAACGGCGAAATTTAAAAATCGGATAAAAATCACAAAAATCCTGTGTCACATATCAAACACTGTGAGCATTGAGAAAAAGTGGGCGCGCGTTTCGTTTGGCCAACAATGGGCTTTTTTCAAAAAAAGGGATTCCCTAACAATGACCTACAATGGTAGAGGTAATTCGTATAATTTGAAGTCCATCGATTAGGGCTCAAACGTGAGTAGCGACAGTGTTATTACAAATTAACAATGTGAAACATTTTTTTTCACGTATTTTATATAATTTTTGTCAATGGTTAAAAGAAAAAATATTCCACACTTCCAATTGACACTTGTCTTACAGCTGCCAAATGAATGATGACATATAAGCTTTATTTAAGAATTTCGGAAATGCATTCCCGAAATTCGTATAATCTTAGAAATAAAAGTCCGCCACTGAAGATCTTTTGAAGTGATCTTTTAACGTCATCAGTCGAGTTTTAATCAAATTTTAGTTAAGTTTGAGCTTTATTTAAGTTCTTTCAAGTACTCGAATTACTTAAGTAATTTTATTTAAGTTAAAACTTTTCACCTAACCTAATACGAAACTAAATAAACTTATACTGAAATAAACTTTATACTTATAATTAATTTCAATTTATACTTATCATACTAAACAAACAAAGGTTATTTACTTAAGTGTTTGCCGTCGCAATGAAATACATTTGTGGTTTCGAGTGGAAAGCCGAGACGTGTTTGATATCATTTGCACCAGGAAGACAACGAGAGTTTGACATATAACGGCACGAGATTGGAACGCGTTTAAATTGGCTGCTTCCTATGTTTAGTCGAATCATTGACACAGGCATAGAGTTTCTCACGTACTCGAGGTATAATAAACATACAATCGAGTCGCAGAGAGACTTCTGTCAGGTCCCTTCACACACGCTCGCTTTCTCACTCTTTCGTTCTCTCATCGATACACTCGTATGGAAATATTCACAAACAGCTGTTCACACGTTGGTGCCCACTTTCAGCCGGGAATTCTTCTCGATCGAGAAAACAATGTTGAAACCCTCGTTTTTTTTTAAATCCTATTTTATACCTATTTTTATACCGCCGTCCGTTTTTTTCCCCATTTACCGATACGTGCCCGCGCGTTCCATTCGAACTGTTCTGAATATCGGAATAATGAAAATAAAATTCGATAACGCCGAACGAAAAGTTTATCTACGGAACAAAAATTCTATCAAGTATTTTCGATTCGTGTACTCGTTCTTTTCCGATGAGGAATGTGGAATTAATAAAGGCTGGCATTTAGGCGAGTTCAATATTGCAGAGTCCCTTTATGGAATTGGCCGAAGCGCGGGGCAGGGGGGGGGGGGGCAAGGGCGGATTAAGAGAAATGGGAAGCTTAGTAACACGAGGAAAATAGAGTGGGATGGGTTTTCATTTTTTTTCAATTGTGTCTATTTAGAAGACACAGCAATATATATATATATATATATATATACACACACACACACACACACACACACACATATATATATATAGTGTGATTTATCAGGGAACAACTTTTTAAAAGTCCTAACGCATGCGCCCCAAATTTGGTCGAAGCACTTAAGTTTCATGTGTATATATAAAAGGCAAAATAATGAGTGACTGACTGATTGACTGACTCATCATCGCCCAGCCTAAACCGCTACAGGTACAAACGTAAAATTTGACGGCATGTTCGTATTATGATGTACGAGCTATTCAAGAAACGATTTTTAGAAATTCACGGTTAAAGGGGGTAAAATAAAAGACGTGCTAACCATGGTTAATTTTTCAACCCTTTGCGGTCGGCGTCCCCGTAGCGGGGACATTTTTAAATCGTCGTAGAAATCGATCAAAATTGATTAATGGATTTAAAAAATAATTACCGTGCGATTCAACATTTCCGGTCGAGTTAGGAGATAACAATATATGATTGTTCAGAGAAATTAACTTAAATAAAATTACATTGAATTTAATCAAATTAAATTAAAGTAAATATACCGACCGCAAAGTGTTAATGCAAATCTGTGAAAATTCATATTTAGACTGTCGGTTAGAAATTAAAAGTTACAGGTTTCAGCATTTTTAAAAAAATTACCTTTTAAGGGAGCAAAATGGGAAGAAGTATTTACTGTTGGAGGCCTGACGTGTTTGAAGTATATAAACAATTAAAATTGCTGCTCAGATTGTTGGTTACGAATTCGCCGTTTGAAAGAATTATTCTTTAAGGGGTCGGAAAATATTTGAAAAATGCTTTTTAATTTGATTCGTTTTATTACAAATCTTTGAAATTCTCGGCTTTTCTCTACTATAATATGCATGTATTATACATATAAACCTTCCTCTTCAATCACTCTGTACACAATAATAAAATAATATAACAATAATGAAAGTTGAATATTTAAACATTTAAGTTCATTCAGTAGTACCATAACCCTTTACGATGCAAGGTCGTTAAATTTGTTGGTTTTATTGATACTAGATGGTAAATAGGTTACTATTAACGGAAATAATACTTTAAAAAGTTATTAAAAATTAAGTATTTATTATTCCAAAAAACTGCATATGTTGTTGCATATTTGCAACAAAACAAAATCTGTCTAAGAAATAATAAAAAAATGATTTTCCAGTAAAAATATTATTGATTATTGAAATACATCCTCTTACTTCTTACTTATATCGATTTCAACAGCCAAATATCACTATTTCACCAAAAAATATTTTTTTCGTAAACGAACTCGAAGAACGCGAAACATGCTTATACTCGTTCGTCACTTGAATCAAACACAAATAAAAGTATCGCCATCTAGTGAGCTTGTTTGTTACTAAATCGTTAGAATGCTTTCTTGCCGATGTACAACATCGAGTAAAGACGGTCTATCGCCATTTGGTATATTTTTACTTCTATTTGAATTGTATGTTACAGAAGTACATGACTCCATAAAGGGTTAAGTGGTGTAAATCCTGATTTAGACGTTTTAAAATGAGTTATTTTTGCACACAAAAAAAGGAACACACTGGCCAGTCGAAACCGTTTGAAGATGAAGAATTAGAGAACCTACATGATGAAGACCTGCGACGAACGCACTTAGTGGCTAAAGATGGGAAATACTTTGAATCATCAACCGGCAACCGCTTTTTCATAAGAGTTGTAATTTTTTTAGAAATTCCTTGAAAGTGAATGCCATGGTTCTAATGATAACGAAAATAGTGAGGTAACGGATGAGTAACCACAACGTTTCTCATTTGTTGGTGCGTAAGAGACCTCTCGGGTTTTCCATACCCGTCCAAATTTAGCTCAACCGAAGATCGAGCTCGTGAACAGTTCGCGTTGCGTAGTAACCTCCTGGTCTACGTACACGTTGCCTGGGTAAAAGGGAGGGATGCACTGGCTGCCCTGGAATCCATCGAGTAGTGCTCCCTTTCGGCGTCCTAGCCAGCAGGAGTTTTTTCTTCGGGGTGGCCGTGTCGCACTTTTCCCACTATTTTTATCCTCCTTACCCACCAAACTTTTAACTATTCGCCGTGACGTGATTATTTTTGAAACCTATCCTACGATTCGATGTGGGTGGTGAGCCAAAAGGGTACATTCGACCGAAATCTCGTATAATTTTTACGCAGTCCCGTTGACGGTTCTTGACAGACGCCGCCATGGGGTTTCGAGGTGAAAATAGGATTTTTTGGAATCTCACATGTTTTATTTAATTTTTTTCGATTTATTTAAATGTTATCTCAAATTTATGAACATATATCAATTTGTCCGATTTTTATTTCAAATTTATATAAATTTGTTTGAATTGTTTAATTCTATTTACAACAAATGTCTTTTTTCAATATATTCAGATTTTATTTTTAATTTATTTATTTTTTCGAATTTATTGAATTTTATTTTAGGTGACAAAGAGACTTTTACATTTTCCGAACGACCGTTCATTCGAGTGATAAGAGCGAAGATTTTGCGGGTTTTAATTAGCGGAAAATGATTTACGATTATTTACGTAAATCGCTAAAATATTATTTTGCTTAATAATAATAATAATAATAATAATAATAATAATAATAATAATAGGGAGAATCTTCAACGCAAAATACTCCGAGCTTCAACTCCAATAATTCCACAATGACATGCAGATGACTCGGCATCATGAATAATAATAAGTGTACAGTACAAAACAATTGTTCTTTTATCGGCCAATGCGCCCATTTGCTCAAATGTGAATCTATTTGTTTCAGCTTCGATTTAGATACCGCGATGAGTTTTTTTCTTTACTGAAAGTTTAATGTAAAGAAAACTCTGTAGCTAAAAAGTTAGTATTTATTCAAATTTTAATTTTGATTTTACCGAGTGAGTTTTTAAAATGAACGATCGTGACAAAGCTATTCCTTCGATGTGGATGAAAAAATTATGAAACATGTTTCGAACATAGTAGACGACACGCGAAAAATCAATTTACGAAAAAACAAATAGCAACATTGATAAAAAAAAATGATAAACAGATCGACGCGGAAACTGACAAATTTGTACTTAAAAAATCAAAGTTTCGTTCATTTTGCATATCATGAACTAAAATGTGGAGGTTATACGTCTTAGATCTAATACTTAAGTACTTCTGTACTGATACTTCAGTATTTAGACCTAAACGTGCTTTTCTTACAAATGTTACAAAAATCGTTTTTAATATCTGCTTATTAAAATGGCAGTTCCCCCCTCCCCTCCTGCAAATATCGCGGGCCACGTACATTACATTTTTGATTTTTTGTTATATCGGTATACATGTCCCCAAAATATGTTGACGTTATCAGCGACTTTGCATATTTACTTTGTTTTTGATAGATATAATGATTATACGTATTTTTGTGTGCTTGGCAATTTTTCGCTGTCGATAACGATAACGCAGCTGCTTATACATTGTTGCTATTTCGTGATGTTTTGGCTAATAACGAAACCGTAATTATACCTCAGCCACCGTGTTCACCGGATTTAGCACATCTCCCACCGCGCGAGATTTTTTCTCTTCCCAAAATTGAAAAAAGCTCGAATCCATACCAAAAAGCGCATATCAGAAGTGCTTCAAGAATTGGAAAAGACGCTGACACAAATGTATTATATCTAAAGAGGACTACTTCGAAATGGACAAAATAGATATTGATGAATAAATAAAAAAATCTCGATAAAAATCAAAAGTAATCTTTTTTTGAAACATGTCTCCTATAAATGTAAAAATATAACAAACAGAGAAATAGAACGAAATATATATTGATGAATAAATAAATATTTTTCAAGAACAATAAAAAAGTCACTGTACTTTTTGAACAAACCTCATATACTATGTATATATATATATAATATAAAACGAGTTTACATCGGAATTCGACGAAAAATTGTTGGCCCTCCAAATGCTGGCCTCGACATTTGTCATTCATATTTCGTATGTGTGACGTTTTCGCCTCACGTATTATGCGAGCTAACGGAAAAGCAGTGTCTCACGGTACAGAGCGATACACGTTTACGAGGGGAGAATTTTGAACGCACATACTGATCGTGAAATGTGCGCATACATACTCAAGTAAGAGAAATATGTAAATGAGCGTGACGGAGTTTACCAGAGGCAACAAATCTTTACCTTTAAATCCGAAAAAATGAGAAAAAAATATATATATATATGTATACCTCATGTTTATTCATAAACGTAAAAATTGGGTGGTTTAAAAAAGTGTGCGTTGGTATTAAAGTTCATATGAAAATATGTATTCGATATGTGGAGAAATATTACAGGAGAGTGTAGCGGCGATGGGGGGGGGGAGGAGGGGGTGTCTCATTATAATCCTCCCGTGTATGAGGTAAGGATAGTTCAAGATGCGGTCACACCCGCCGCAACGACCGGAAGTGTCCGCGTCGAGATAAACCGCGTCGCTCACAAACACACACATGTAAAGGGTGTCTCTCATATTTATACAAAAACTTTGTTTTTTTTTTTTATTATGATACATAAGGTGCCTGGACCCATCTAAGGCTCGCTTTATTTGTTTTTAAGTACAAAAAAATCTATGAATGTAGAAATAAAAAAAATGTTATTTAATCAATTATTCAGTAATCAAAGTATTAATAATAATTTTGGTTCAGAAAACAATGTTCACTATTAAATATAAGCATTTTAAAAAAAACGACTTCCGGGCAGTATTCAGACCACTGTCTCTTAATAAAGCCATACCCGTTATAACTACGTAAAAAAAATTTTTTACATATATAATCTTCATTTTTAAACTTAAATTTTCATAACAGCGTGTATAGTCCTGATAAACCACTACATATAATTAGAATAAAGATTCACTAAATAATATTGAAAACATCTTTTGTTTTCGAAAGTTTTTGTACGTCGAAATTTAAGAAATCGACTGCACATTTGTTTGGGTTCGACACAGTGTGGCAGTTGGTATGGCAATTGCGGCCATTCAAAGTTAGACACTCGACGATGAGAGCTCAATCCGTTTGACTTTGTAGTTTTTGATAGTTAAAACGTGAACTTTATTAGCCACTGGGCCTTACATGGGTCAGGTACCTCAATTCCTAATTTTTTGAAGGTACGAATGGTTGTTTTAAATATTGAATTATACTTTTCATCCTTTCTTTTCAAATGATTTACTAAAGATGAAATAATGAGGTAAGTTAATGCAAACTAAAACAACATAATCTATATTTACGTTTATTAAAATTGTTATCACTGTCTCTGTTATATATATAATTTATTTTTAGTAACGTCATATTTTTTTTCGATATTTAAAATTAGATATGACTGTGTAGAGAATTTTTTAATTGATTAACAGCACTGACTCGTGCGTTGATGGAACGCAACGAATTTTTTAAAAAATTTCTAATTTTGACAACAACTGAAAAAAAGTGATTCAACAGATATATTTTTTTTTCAATTTCCATTTTAATAACATTTAAATCATTTCAAAAAGATTTTTTATTTTTATAACAATGAAAATAAAAAATTTGGACAAAAATTCTTTGCATTCCAACGATACAAACTTCAACGCCACAAAAACTGTCTCTATAAATCTATATCCATATACACCTAAATGTGTAAAAAAAATATATATATTTCTAATAATCAATAATATGTATAATATTGTTGTTTTAATGTTTAATAAAAATTGGGAAAGTAAAGATGAAAAGTATCATTTACTATTTCGCATATATATGTCTTACATCGCTAAACGATAATTTTAGAAAATGTTTGTGATATTTTCGGAACTTTGAAATGTCAGAAAATTTTTTGAAAATTAAAATAAAACGATTTTCGTTGCGTTACGTTGTAAACTTCAGTGCCATAATTTGTAACTCTTTCGAATCGATATTTCTAAATTCATTATTATAGATAACAATTTATTTTAGTAACATTCAGGTTTAAAAAGACATTTGTATTTGCAATTGTGGTATATGGCTGCTGAAATACGTGAAATTTAATATATTTGTGGACACCCTGTATATTGAAAGTTAGACTTCGAGTCTCATCACAATGTACGACCACACTCGCAGGCACAACGATACTCGCACTTTCGTACATCCATGCCAGCTATATAATGCATGCAAGATACATTATCAAATGCTCCGGGATAAAAAAAAATGCATCGTCGACGCAGCTTCGTCACGATGTCCCGAGTGAATCACGCAAGATGATGACAATATAAAGACTGATGTAGAGAAAGAAGGGCGGGGAATTAAAATCAGAAAAAGGATAAAATAATGATACAGATATGCATTCTAATTCATTAAGGAGGATTGGAATTCCGATAGATAAGAATTGGGATTTAATTAAATGTGGACCATATTTGGGATCCGGTGATAACGAGATGTCAGGAAATCTGATACTAGTATTTTTTCTCCTAAAGTATCACATCTGGAGAATATCAGCTTCAAATTCTAGGTCGTAAAAATTCCAGGCGAAAGAAATTGACAATGTTATGATTTTTTTTAATTAAAAAGCTTTTTTTTGCGCATTGGTCTATTTATGATTTTTTTTAATATGTCGTCGTTTGATTTTTTATAAATCGATTTTTGGTACATAATCTATAATGTTCAAAGCATTTTTCATAATTTTTTCATCGACATCGGACGAATGGTTTTTGCTAGGATAATTTTTTTGAAAATTGATTAGGTAGACAGGAAGAAATAAAATACCTTATTTTAATGACATTTTAATAATTCATTAACTTACGGATATCGAAGTTAACAGAACCTGGAAAGTTTCTGAAGCTTTAATTACGTAAATTAACAGGTATCGTTAATGAAACTTTGTAAAAGTTAATGGAGCATTAATGAATCATCTTCATACACATTGATGTTAATGAAATAACGTTAATTCCAGTTTTATTCCATTTCAGTTCGGTTTAAATGAATATTACTTTAATCGCCTTTAAAATAAATTACATTTTAATTCTATTAATATTAAGCTCTCTTCAATTGAAATTCAAATATATTGAAATTAAATCAATTTGAATTCCATTAACACGTGGCCCATCAAAATACGATTAACTCCAACTATTTTCTTAATTATTAAACAATAGTTAAATAAATAAACTTGATGGAAATCGAAGTTACTGAACCCACATTAATATCATTTTCACTCCATTAAAATAAATCCTACTTAAATTTCATTCAAGTTAATTTCATTTTAGCTCCATTAAAATAACTTCAACATTAATTCAATATCCATTAATTATATTTAAAATCAGTTGAAATAAATTCCATCGTAATTTCATTGAACTGAATGCCAATTTACTTTTCAATCCTATTAGAATTAAATCGATCTGAATTTTGTTAAAACATGGCCCATTAAAATTCCGATAAACAGGAGCCAGTTTCTTCATACGCTAATTAACAAGAACCACCGCTAATTGCCAATCAGCTTCGACCAGGAAACCGTGAATAAAAATCTCCGGAAAAAAAAACCCCATCTTTCCGTGTGAGAAATTGCGATTGAATTCTCAAGTCGTTTACGACACAATGTAATGTTTAATGGGCGGGGTACGAGATTGTAGAAAGCACGATACGCATTGCCGTGTATTAAATTTCGCTCACGTGGTATCTTCGTAATCCATTAATGCATTAACGCGTATCTACAACAATATACACGCGAGTCTGGTACGTCTATTTCGAGAACGCGAAATGTGTGAGAATAAGTGAGCAATGATGTACGGAAAAGTGCACTTAGAGTCAATTCTCCGATTAGCTATTCCTCCGATTATCAGCAGAACCGGAATTGCATAGCCACTCGAGAAAACGATTATTTAGCGGTGCTGGATGATAACACGAAAGTTAATTGAAATATCTGGCTACGCTGTAACGGTCACAAGTACAAATCTATTTTTAGGGTTCCGTAACACAAAAAGAAAAAAACGGAACCCTTATAGGATCACTTTGTTATCCGTCCGTCTGTCTGTCTGTCAAAATCCTTTATCTCGTGAACGCGTGAAGATATCGAGTTGAAATTAAAACCAGAAATACAGTCCTTTCCGAACTTTTCCTTCCGTTTGTTTTTTTTTTTTTTTTCCGAAAAAAAGCGCGTTGTAGGCCAAACGAAACGCGCGCCCACTTTTTTTCAATGCTCACAGTGTTTGATATGTGATACAGGATTGTTATAATTTTTTTTCGATTTTTTAATTCAAGCGTTAATTTTTTGTTTATAAAAAATATTGTGAAGTCAAATCGTTCCGAAAAAAATCTGAAAAAATTCTCGAGTGCCTTTCAAAGTTAGTACAATAACATAAAAAATTGCCAAGTCGAATCGGCATGGAATGCTCCATATAGGAATACACAAATGTAAAAAATTAAAAAATAACAATGATTATAATTATATATATTGGTCGAGAATTAACATGAATTCGAGATTAACCTGGACCGAGAATTAGTTAATTATATAAATTGGTCGATTTTACCCAGTAGACTGTGAAGAATTAAAAGTATTTTTATAAAATTCCTACATTTTTTCAGTTTGGAATAATATTATCGTGGAAAAAATATGTATTAAGATCTTTCTAATTTCTATTTACTGGTTCTGCATTTTCGAGACTATCGGAATCATTGCGAAAGTCTGAATTCGCGTATGGAGACTCGTGTCAGCCTCCACATCACGTTTTCAGACTCATCGAGAGACGGAAGTCATCGAATCGGTGTGCCACACTCGTCAAACAAGGCGTGCGTTCGTTATTGGTCAAAAGGGTCACCGAGGCCTCAATTGACCCCGGTCACGCATCGGTTAAACGTGTACTGTTACGTGTCGCAGAAAAAAGAAAACAAGTGATCGTAAACAGGTCAAATATCACTTGGCGTTTAACAATCCGGCCGAAACTTTAATAATTTCGCGTTCCATTTTGTTTTTCGCTCAGTCAATATAATGTTCCAAATTTTTTTAGTATATTTCAGAATCTTCGTACAGAATTTAATTTTGGAAAAGATCCGAATTTAAAAATAAACGAAATTCTCAAAATTGATAAAAATAATGAAAATTATATCAAGTCGATACAATCACGTTCATGTATTCAAAGGTTAAACTCTGGGATTTACAATAAATCTTGTTTTTTTTTTACAGCACATTTTTAAACGCTCTACCAACGAATTTTCCGAAACGCTAGTTTTGTTTATTTTCGGCAAACACGTTATATAAACACGATTGTACGGATTTGTTTGAAATATTGACAGTAGCTTCACAATTTCCTCATTTATAGAATTACGTAAGAATTTTTCGATCCAATATGAATTATTAATTTTATAAACAATTTGCTATTCATTTCAGAGCCAAAAAATCGAATCTCTTTTGTCAAAAGTGTATTAAAGCAATTGAAGAGATTTTAAGGTTACGCAATTGAACCCAAACAAAAGCTGGTATACAAAATCAGCTTTCGATATGGACTTTATAAATTAAATTTGCACGTGCAGTTCTTGTAGGAGGTTAATACGTAAGTAGCTACCACTTGAAATCATACTCCAATATCGCCTTTCGTGTTTTCCATTAATCGATTACCTCGAATTTGCATACGAGTTTCATTAATTTTTCTTCGTCGTTCGCACCCACCGAACTTTCGTTACTTTCACCGTCACTTTCACGCATATATTGAAAAACATTTTCAGGTTAATTCTCGAGTAGCTAATCACAGTTTTAACTTTCAAATGTGACACAACTTCTGGATCGCATTTATAGTATATCATAGGTCAATAACACTCTCATTGAAAACTTATTTTGTTTGGAGTTTTGGTCATTCCTCCCTAGAATGTTCAGTTACTAGGAATTTTATTAATTTACTAGCAATTCGGTTATTTTGCTACGCATTTATCACTGCACATAGGTGTTTTTAAAGAATAACACCACTCCAGAAAATGTTTTTTTTTCAATTATACATTTCATTTTATATGAAGAAAATATTTCAAAAACTCTGCCAACGATTTTTCTGCAGTCCCGCACGGTACCCTAGATCAGTTTGAAATTTTGATGGCAGCTTCACATTTACTCCCTTTATTTTTATTTATTCTACGTAATCTTTTTATTTCGTGAACGATTCACTCCTTACTTTGTTTTATAAAAAAGATGGAATTTTTGTGTCCAAATCATTTTTACCAAATTCGATTAAATTAAAAATTCCGTACGTAGTTCTATAGACCATAGTATACGATTTTTCATTTTATTGAATTTTATGAAGATCATTTGAATAAAAAGTTATTTCGACGATTGCCTCCCGTGGCGCCATTTTCTTAAAAGTAATAGTAAAAAAAAATGCTATATAAATATGGATTTTTTGAAAATTATTATTTTTGTACAAAATGTCAGCAAAGCAAAAAGTATTTGTATTTTATTTTATTTAATATTTTTAAACATATAAACATAGTACTAATAAATTTAGTACAAAAACAATAACAACAATGAATTTGTATCCTTGTTTATGTGCAAAATATTTACATTATTATTTTTGTATAAAATAGTACTGTTTACTGTTAATATGTTTACATGCGCATTCATGTGTCTAAAAAAAATATTTACCGAATAATTTATCTCAAAAGAATTCTCATCCCATTTATTGTACTTCCAAAAAAGATCGTGAAAGTTTCGTCTTTTATTCGGCTGCTAGAGTCGCATTATACCGCAAGGTAAGGACAACACGGCTCCGTTCGCTTCAAAATTTCAAAAAAACTTTTCTCCCGAACGGAAGAACCAATTGGGATGAAACTTATTGGGTGCATTCAGGATGACAGCGCAGAGGGCCTTCTAGTCGCCACTTTGAATAAAAACGTCCCGTCATTGAGAAATCGCGGTTTCAAAATTTCGACTATCTTTGTCGCACTCACGGTCACGTGGTTCTACCTCGTCTTAAGCTGATTAGGCTGCCAAAAAAATTTCAAAAATTAAAAAAATGTTTTCTTTATACATATTTTGTATAAAGTAATCGTTGTAATCGTTGATTTTCATTTTATTGTTATTTTTATAGCTTACGTAGTAGGAAATGTCATGCATCGTTGGATGTGTATCCAACATTTTTTTAAACCAAAACAAATTTTCGGAATTCTATTTTCAGCCGTCTAATTAGCTTAAATATCTCTACGTACATTGAGACGTTTATTGAACGATAATTTTATTATTTATTCACTGTCCAAGTTCATTTTTTTACTGCGTAGTAGCGCGCGGGGCAATTACCACTGCACGGCTTGCTAATGAGTATTTTTCCAGCGATATCTTTCGCTTCCTCCACCAACTCCCCCCCCCCCTCCCCCCCACCATTTTTTCCGCTATCTCTGTGCGTTACATACATTTCTCGAAATGTGGGATCCCAAGTGCACCAACGCGACGAGATAAAACGAAAATGTCGGGTTTTCGTCGTCGAGCGTTACTCGTTACGAAAAATTTCTCGCGGCTGTGCGGGTAATTGCAATTTTATTATTTTTTCTTTCTTATCTCTTAATATCGAACTATCTTGATGAAATCTCTCGGATGACGGCGACATCGATTTTAATAAATGCATTTTTTTCTTGCACTTTCTCCTCCGAGAAACGCAAATCATATTCCACTTACGAAAGTGATGAATCATTTTGGAAAAAAGTTCCAAAAACTGGGACACTCCGACGAATAACGTCGATGTGAAAAAAAATGAAAAAAAAAAAGAAAAAAAAATGGAAAAAATCGAACTATTCTCGTTGGGGACGGAAGGAACAACGTAAATTCTCGGGCGACAGCCCAGCGATGAAAACGATGAATGGTCTTTACATGTGTGCTCGCCTCTCTCTCACTCTCTCTGTCCCGTTGTATAAAGGCGATCGAGGCCGGCGAATAATTTATTATCGCTCCTCGAAGAGACGCGCGTGCACCCGGACCGCGAAAGGCGAGAGCGGACATTGGAATAAATAATTATTATTTGAAGGAAAACGAAGAGAAGAAAAATATGTCTATGGAGAAAGGATAAAGCCACCGGTTCGAGGCGCAGCGATCGACGGCTTTAATCGACGTCTCGAGGTTTTTTTTTCCGCGGAGACAAAACTTTCATTTTTTTTCTCCCGAATACTTAAAACTGAAATATGAGGGTGTACAGTTTTTTTTGGTGAAAATATTTTTTTAACTCGTGGCCTAATTTTTATCGTTTCTCGTTAAAATATTACGAAATACATTTTCGCGAATTGTTAATTTATGTACATAAATGTAGCGCTCGTTGAAATTGATTTATTTATTTTTAAAAATATTTGTATATTGATTCACTCGTTCAGATTATTTTTTACATTATTTTGTAATTATTTAAATGAATATGTATATAATTTATTATTCACGTATTATTATTAAAAATTCATATATTATAAAATATTTTGTGAATTGTAAAAAGTTTGGTTATAAATTTCAAGAAATTTTAATATGTCCTGAAAAGGTCCAGATCGCTTCGCCAGTTGCAGAAAGTAACAAGCCATCAAAATGAATTTACAATAAAGACTCATAGTTCATCGAAATGACTAAATAAGATTTGCGATATTAAAAGCCGTTAAATTGATTCTGATGAATAGGCAAACGTGCCTTAGCAATACTGCGAGGTAAGCAAGTCTTCCGCGTGGTGAAAACTCGAAGCGGTAGTAAATTATAACTCTCCAACACAAAAAATAAAAAAAAGTGTTGCGAAAGTATTTTTTCCCGTTGTTAAAAAGAAAGCGCTAAAACGAACAACTAATTAAAGGGACACAAATTTCTATTATTTGTTGTACGGTTCTTATTCGTAGACTCGGTAGGCGTGACAGCCGGAAACGCTCGAGGGCCTTGACTTTGTTCATTAATGATTTTCACCGCATCTGAGTTAATTATCTTTGCGACTAATTATCGCAAATTGTAGAACCAGTAGAAGAGCATAAAAAAATAAGTTTTTATGACATCGTCTATTTTTCTCGAGTTCGATGGGCGTGTGATTCGCGTGTTGTCGATTTATTGATTGATTAATTGATTGTTGATTAACTATACCCTGACAAAGATTTTAGGCAAAGGATGATGTAATTGTCGAGAGAGATGATGATGACAAAATTTATTATGCCCCAGTTAAAACTTTCCAGCAAAAAAAGAAAAACCAGATAAGAATATAAATACAAAGATATAAAAATTTAAAAAAATAGTAGTAAAAATAATACAAAATAGAACAAAATGATACAAAATTGAATGATATATTAATACTAAAGAATAGCCGAGTCCTCGACCTTACAACTATTGAAAAATCTCTTCGAATCAGTCATTTTGCATTTATCAATTTAATTCCTAGCGATAGATATCTTGAAATTAAGGGGGGACGAGGGTTTGAGATACGAAAAACGAAAGCACATTTTCGTTATTTTTTTTACATAGTACCTTATTCGTTAATAATTTTAAACATATTCTACATTATTAAGTATTAATCTAAGAATATTCTCCTAAATTTACATGAAAAAATATAGATAATTGAGACAGTGGTAGTGAAGAAAACCGAGTCACCTAAAAAAAAAAGTTGCGATGCAGTAGCCAGGATAACTTATGACTGCTTCATCCGAAATAAAAAAACCAAAAAAATTTCTTTGGTACATAAATTTATCTTGAATTTAAACGAAGGAATTAAAAAAACATTCATTTTTTAATTTGTAGCGAAAGTGCAATAAAAAACTTTGATTTTTGCCAAAAATTGCTCTTTTTATTGCATTAAAAAATTAGTTATAATTGAAAAAAAAAATGCTTCGTGCAGAATGTAGTATTTAGTATGTAAATGAAGTGTGCATCGTTTAGACGAGATCGGTCGAAAGGATTTCGAGATATTTTGACTGCAGACTTTTAAAAAGTTTTCAGAAAAACGCGATTGAATGGCTTGGTGGCGGTCAGAGGGACCGAGGGCCCTAATTGTCTATAACTCGGAAAGTTTTGCTCCTAATGACTTCAAATTTTCATAAAATATTATAAGTTATAGTATCCAGAAAAAAAAAAGAAAAAATCGGTTTTTCGGCCCTTGTCCCCCCTTAAGGAATAATCATTCTTGAGGTTTACGTGGCAGCTAATTCACTATCTAATTAGAGTCAGAGAGAGAGAGAGAGAGAGAGGTTTGTTAGCGGGAATGATAAAAGAAATAAGAAATGCATTGCAAATGCATTCGCAAAAACTGTCGAGAATTCTCAACAATCGGAGACGCGACGAACTCGCGATAGGTCATCCCGTTCTCTGATTATAAAGCGAGACCCGAGCGCACGAGCCAAACGAACCTGGAAGCGTCCGGTATGCATCGAATTGCATCAGTGCTCTCGATTTGCACGGAGCAAGGAGAGATGTAACCGAACGCCATGGTTCCGCTGCATTTTCCACATACAGTGGGCTCCTGATTTCCTACCAATTTTACTTTGATATTATAGCTGATTCATCGATCCTACCAGTTTTATTTTAAGAATATCATTGGATAAAATTCCGAAAAACATATCGGTCTGATCGATCCGAAATTTTGCACAGATCTGCCTTTCAATATCCATAAAGGACCCTTAAAAGGATTTTTGACGACCGGCAACTGTTATGGAAAAAACGAATTTTTTATTTTATTTTTTTCGGGTCGAATTTGGAAAACCGCATATTCCTCTGATCGAGTCGAAATTTTGGACAGATCTTTCTCTTAATATTCTAACAGAATCCCTAAAAGGATTTTATTCGATTAGCAGTAGTTTTGGAAATATAAAATTTTTCAGTTTATATCGGTCGCCTGATACCCCCACTCCTCCGGCTTCACTGCTTACTGGTAAACAGTGCTCGCCCGTACGTATATATCGCTCGTCATGTCGGACGCGTTCATTTTGGTCTCTCTGTGTTTCATTGGCTCCGGCTCTGTTTGGGTTTGTTTAGTTTTTGTCGTTCCAATCATAACAAACCCTTTCTAGTCTGTGTTCGCCTAAGAAACTGTACGCAAAATGCACATTTATATTCACTACAGCGTCGCAATGTAGACCTTCAGCCTACAATTCGAACTTACATTTTTATAGTGAAATAAACAAAAAGATCGAAATAATCCAATAAAAATGAACGTTTAAATATTTATTCCAATATTTGTTACATTATAACGCCTAAACGGCTGAAAGTGATTTGGGTGAAATTTGAAACCCACAGTTACTTTTTCTAATTACAATATTCGTATTTAATGCAAAGTAATTACGAAAGTAACATTTTTATAGTTTACTGGACGCGCAATAAAATAAATTAAACAATTCTGTACTTTGAAAACCTTTGCTAATCGAAGCTTAAAATGCCGTTAAGTAATATTCTATTTTCTTAGAATATTAAAAAGATCGGTACAAAATTCAACCTCGATAAAAGCTGTATGCTTTTTCATAGAACTATTTTTTTTTTTATTATTTCTAGTTTACTGATTCTACGGAAGTTTATTTTCATATTATTTTACAGTCTATCTGATTCCAACAGTGTCTTCATCCATCCATTCACTCGTTGGTTTACCCCACATGAAAAAGAAAAAGTAAGAAAAAATTGTCCTCCAAGCTGGCTTCTGCAGATTTTTATTTTCCTCTTCGTTTCTACCTCTGTCTTCCCTGTCCTGTGAGAACGATACGAGAAATCTTGTGTTCCAGCCGGGCACGCTGCACTTGCTCCCTGAACAAAGAAAAATCGACTGGAGGATCGAGTTTACACACACAGGCATCACCACATAAGTATACGTGTCGGTGAGTGACGACTGGCAGGACAAAGATCTTCGTACAGGAAGTCCACAGGACCATTTCTCTCTGTGCGCATGTAGACTACGTTGCGCGATCGCGCGCTCCTTTTTAGTGGTATCTCTCGTACGCAGCCATATACAACGAGATCTCGTACATTATTTTACTTTAACGTTTTATGGTTACTTCGTATCGATCTAAATAACGTCGTTATCACTCTCGAAAGAACGTGATACGTTTATACTCGTATCGTACTTTAATCAATTTTGAGTTTGGAAGGTCAACGATCTGTAAAAATGATTGTAACACTACTTCAATAAATTCGTGATAAGAAATTTTATCACTGCGAGTGAGCAATATAGTAATGAGACACCGTAATTAAATATCTGGCAGTGATAAACGTGTCCCATGGAGTTGAAATTTTCATCGTTGAAACACAATGCATTTTTTTTTCTTTTCTATTTTCGTTATTATCTAAACATTGTATTTCGTAAATTTAGGTTCTAGATAAAGATGAATCGTAATAAATGTGCTCGATTTTTATGGGTTCTAAAGGGACGAAAGAAATTTAAAAAATACAAAAGTATTCGTTTTCATTGGGCTTGTGGAGACAATTCGAGAAATTATAGACGTCATCGTTATAATGAATCGGAATAATAATTGACGCGGATAATTTGATACTTTAATTAATTCTTCGTTGTCAAATCAAATTGAAACAGGGTGGTCAGATTGGGTCGATTCTACCCAGACAGTTTTCAAAAAATATTGTGATTGAACTGTTCGTCTGGAGTGGTAAAAAAAAATTACGGAAGATGCTTTTAACATACTAGATGTCTGTAGCATTTATTTACAAGCAATAAAATGTCTACGCGTTGAAAAATATTATAAAGTGGAGAAATAAAAGACGATCTTGGCGGGCTTATCGTCTGACACCTACGCTATGCATACCTGTTATCAATAAATAATGTTATCGAAAATTCTCTATTTTGTCGTATATTTCCTCAAACTTCAAAACACCATATCTTATGGAAATAATAAAAATCTCGGTCTATCCCGACTCAAATTCACTAGCGGTGACCCTACGTAAAACGTTCGTAGCGAAAAAAAATTTTACCGCAAAAATTGGCATAGTGCCCTACTTCTGCGTAATTACAAAAAAAAATTGTTTAATGAAGGTAATATAATATAGTATTTATAAACATCGCATATTCTTCCATACCATGCAGAATCGAGATATGAATGTAGCTACTACCTGGCTACCTTTATAGTTCCATTTTTGATGTTTCATCTGCTGTCAAGAGACGTCATATCAAGCAAATCTCAGAAAGAACCAAAAGCAAACATGTACAGCGTATAAACTGAGATACCAAGAGCACAAGGGCAATGTAACATACTATCAAGATTTGTTCCAGATTTGTTGGAAACCGTAGTATGATAGTAGTTATTTGACGAACTTCATATAAAAATGCAGTTTTTTTTTTAAGTGAAAACGTTTGAAATTCTTCAGTCTATTGGTTATCAATTCAGAATTACGTATGTCGGTCGTTACGGAATCATAGATTATGATTAAATATCTGGCAGTGATAAATTATCGTACCAGTGATTGGATATTATCGTACCAATATTTTAGAGATAGTAGCCTCGAGCAAAATCTGGTGTTTTGTATAAAAATCACAAAAATCATTTAACAAAATGATTAATGAAAAAAATGCCGATGTGAAAAATTATGAACTTTGCATCGATTGTATTGATTTTCTCAATTTCTATATTTTCATTGTGATCGAAAATCTCTTCGACAAAAATAAATATCGATGAACGATTTAGAAATATTGACAGTCGCTTTTTATTTATAATTGTTGAAATTTCTTAGAAATATTCTTCATTTAATAAATTGGTCATGAAAGGTAATGTCGATATAAAAATTGATGAATTTCGCATTGTCGAAAAACAAAAATTCTTTGCTACAATAATTCATATCGATTAACGATTTATCAGTATTTTATATCGATTATCGGTATATAACTATGTAGTATCGATAATCGATTCATGATTATTTACTATTGATTATCGATTTATGAATATTTGCTATTTATTATGGATGTTGATTCAGGATTCCCGAAAGTGCTGAAATTTTATTATTCAGATTGAAAAAAAAAGAACAAGAAATACGAACAAAAAATGTCCTTGCATTTGAACGAAATTCGCTTGGATTGAAAAAGGAAAAATGTCGCACCTGTTGAAAGTCTGCTCGTACTGTTTGATCTCTCGTTTGGTCAATTCGTGAAATTCCGTAAATACATTGACGAATTTGTACTCCCTCTTGACGTCTTTGCCCTCCTCGAGTTCGTCGTTTATTCTTTGCCTTCTGTTTAGAAGACTGCTCAGCTCTGCGTCCGCGGGCATGTTTTTTTTTCTTCGCTCGGGCTTCTTCGAAATATATATTTCTCGTGTATTTCGTTGTTTTCGTCGCTTCACCTCCAGGCGAGTCGCGAGATGCGCGAAGAAGGGAAAAACGTTCCACTTCTATCGGTCGATTCTTTTCGAGAGTACGGCGGATTGGCGCGAGGGGGTGGAGGGTGGGGGGGTGGTTCTCCCTCTTATTCTTCGAGATTTCTCGGTGTCTTCAAGGCCACAGGCAACCGCCGGGAGGTGCGACGTACCCCAAACTCTCGTATTGCCTCCCCCCGCACACCCCGTGTGACCTTCGACCACGTGTGCTCCACGCACAAACACAGAAGTGACCGTTGGACGGTTGGAAAACAACGAATCGATTCTCGCGATTTTTTTCTTCGGATGAAGAATTTTCCGGGAAGTCCCAGGACGGTCCACGCGTCAACAATTATTTACTTTATAGATTAGATTTGCATGCAAAAGTGTTTTGAGGTTGCATCGATTCGGTGGGAATTTGGAATTATTTGTTACTAGGATTATTTATCGCGATGTTCTTTTTTGTTTCTTGTTTACAAAAGATAAAGAGGAAAATCGAAAACAGATCTTGACTCTGCGGCGACCACGCGCTTACTGCAGTGAACGCCGAGACAGCGCTCGCTCAACTGATGCGCGGCTCGACGCCGCGCAGGGGGAACGGACGAGCTGCGCGCGCACGCCGAAATAGGGTTAACCGGTGGATAGACGAATTATGGAGTATAGGATACATATGGATTAGAAATAATTGAATGAAATTTTTTTATCGTTGGTATCGAACGATTTTTTATGGGTTGAAACTATATAGGAGTTCGAATTATAGCGAAAAAAAAATTTCGTGACAATTTGTGTCAGGTGAACATCATCTTTTACATTTGTTCGGGTTTATGCAATGTTCGGTCTCGTCTTGCAATCAATCCTCGTTCGTTTATGACATTGTGGACTTTTATCAGCTTTTTCAGTTTTACTTCACACTTGTGGTGGACTATTTTTCGTTTCTTATCGGGGACCCCTCCCAGTTTAAACTCACTCTCATAGGTTTTTGAAAAAATGATGTTTCTGGTGTTTTGAAAAAATCCTTTCTTTATAAAAATCCCATTTTGGAAAAATTCTATTTTGAAATAATCTTTTTTGTGGAAAACTCGTTCATGGAAAAAATGTTACTTTGTAACTTGAAAAAACCTAGTTTAGAAAATGCGGTAAAACAAATCATATTTTGTAAATACTCTATGATGAAGAAAATCCTATTTTCACAAAATCTTATTTTGGGCATATCCTACTTCAGAAAAAACGCATTAAAAAAAACTATCTTGAGAAAATTCAATTATGAAAGGAAACCTCTTTTGAAATTTTTTTTTTTTATGAAATCCCATTTGGGTTGAGTTACATTTTTGAAAAATCGTACTTCAGAAGAATTATATTCAAGAAAATCTTACTTTGTAAAACTCCTACATTGAAAGAAAGTTACTTTGAAACTTGAAAAAACTTAATTTTAAGAAATGCTGTAAAAACCAATCATATTTCGTAAATATTTTATGATGAATAAAATCCTATTTTTACAAAACCTTATTTTGGGAATATCGTACTTTAGAAAATAACGTATTTTGAAAAAACGTATTATGAGAAAATTCAATTATGAAAGAAAACCTTTTTTAAAAGAATTTTTTAGAATGAATCCCATTTGGGTAAAGTTATATTCTGGAAAAACCGTAATTTGGAAAATTTCTCGTTTGAAAAAATCTTATTCAAGGAAATTCTATTTTTAAAAAAATCTATTACCATATAATCTTATATAAAAAAAATCCTATTTTAAAAATATAGTGTTTTAAAAAAAATCATATTTCTAAATAATTCAAACGCGTTTAATTATTCCCACCCGTTTAATTAAGAAAAATTCCCGCATTTTCTCTTTGACACACTTTTTTTTCGTTAACTTGAACCAAATACCTCTCCGCGAAAACAATAACAGGCTAAGAATGCGAGACCTATACAAGAAACATATCATGGACGTTTGGTATACGGTTTCCCATTGACAATTGTAGAATGACGCGTGAATACTTCGCTGTGAGATTTTTTTTTTTTTAATTTCTCGTCGCTCACTCGAAAAGTTGTGCGATCATCTTTAAAGATGTACAGCGTGTCGCCGATTATTTTTCATCATTAAGGAAATAAATGAAAGTGGTGGACGCACCTGCCACTGTACTTACCACTGCGACGCCAACTGTACGCGGATCATCCGGCTTACAGCCGTTTGTGAATGAGTGATGAATGTGTATATACAGGGTGTCCGTGATGTGAGCACATTTTTTAAAAATCAGAAATCAGACCTCCACTTTTCTTCGAAGTAGTAAGGCTTAAGCATTAAATTTCGAGTAACATACATTTTTTAATAATCCTGAACTCAGTTCGTTATGATTTTAATTGAAAAGTTTTGTTTAAACGGTTCCATACTAAATGAGCATTTTTATTTCATTATGAAATTACCTTGAAACAACCTTGATTACATTTTGTGATGACCTTGACTGTGTCAATGTGACAAGACCACCATGAAACACTATTTAGTATAACGACACGATCTTAAGATTAACTTGAATTTGACAAAATGACCTTGAACATGAGAAAATGACCTTGAAATTATCTCGATTGTGAAAAAATGACTTTGAATTTAAGAAAATGATATTTGAAATTATCTGGAATGAAAAAATGACGTTGAATATAAGAAAATAATCTTGGGATGATCTCGAACGTGATAAAATAACCTTCAAATGACCTAAGGCCGTTTCACCTTGAACATATCAGAATGATCTTTATTCCACCTTAAATATGACAAAATGATCTTCAATCAACCTTGGACATGACAAAATGACATTGAAATGACCTCTGGTGTAAAAAACAACCTTAAAATGACCCTGCGTAAATTAAATAATGACCTTGAGATGTTCATTTAATAAAAAGCTTATTCTGGAATTTCTTTTTCGATCACGATTCACTTCGATAAAGATTTATGAAACGCCCTGTACTGGTACGTATAAGAAGATATAACATAGTTACTACCTATTATCGTTTATCTCTTCATCAGGCATGCGCGAGATCCGACTGTGTTCCGGTGTTCGCCCAAACGGTATAACGTCCTGATATACACACATTCGACGATTCAAAAAATGAGAGAGTGAATTCATGAGTATTTATGAATAAAAACGATCCTCATTGCCCTCCTTGCGTGAGAAAAAAGATCGAATATTTCCCGCGTCCAAATGGCACAACGAAAGTAGAAAAATGAACGGAGAGAGAAATACACTTGGGATTAACTTGGGAAACGTACCATGTGTCTCGTATTTAATAATTATTTTTCCGGATTTGTCGTAAAGCGTGCTTATCTCATAGTCACGTGCGAGAAACACGCGAAATGAAAAACGCAATCTCTTTGTTATAATGCATTATTCGAAGGGTAAGTTTATTCATTCACTGGTTTTCACCAGGGACTATAACGATCACGAAATACGTTTTAACCCCTTAAGGAATAATTTTGTTAAAAGCTGTTATACGTAATATTGAATTACTAGCCTCTAAGTTGATTTGCAATTTTGATGGTTTTCTATTTGAAATACGACGAAATATAGGAAAAAATTACTTTTTATTTTAATCCCTTAATGGTTGATTTTCTAAAAATTACTAATTACTTTCGAATTTTTGTAGACATTATTTGAAAACTGAAAAAGTTAAGCCGATACCAAAATGGATAACTCATCTAAAAATTAATTCGAGAATTAATAAATTTCATGATTTATTAATTGTTAAACGAGTTTTCCCTAAAACCACGTTTTTCAAATCGGTACCCAACATTTTTCGAAAACCAATAGATCAAATGCCTTTATTTTTTTGTGGTTATTCTTTGTATCATTATCTAGTATTCATCATAGAATTTTTTTTATTTGTTGCTTAGTTTCTGTTTTATAAACAAAATAAAAACTAATTTTTGTTCGGAATATTGCAATATTATATTCAAACGTCCGCTATTTTATCATAAATCGATATTTTAAAAATCGGCTAAGACAAGTACAAGATTAAAAATCCCTAATATAATAAATAATATTTTTGATTTTCATTTCAGATGAAATTAAACATATTTCCAAATGAGTATACTTTTAGATATAAAAACTCCCAATGCCAAATTTTACATAACTGTCCTTAAAAAAATTCACAAAAATAATTATTTTTATGATTATGATATTCAATTTTAATATTTTTCATTTCACGATCTTCTGGTACGAATATCTGCGCCAAAGTCTCAGCATGTATCATTAGATAGTAAAGTTCAATGTTAAACTATTTTTATTGTAAACGTTAGTGTAATATATCGTTAAAATTTCAGCTTTAACATTTTTTGGATTCTGTCTAAAATGTTAAAATTATTAAAATTTCAGCATGAATATATTTTAGAATTTCTTTTCATTATACTAGAATAATCCGTTATTTTTAATTCCACGAATTCAAAAATGTTCTAGTGATTCTTTTGAATTTTTGTATTTCACTGATAATAAAAAAATATAATAAAAAGATCTGAAAAAGAATATCTGGAAATTACAAATAATCTAGAAAACAAATTCAAAGATCCTTAAATTTCGAAAAAGAACTTAAAAAGAAATACCTGTAGGAATATTTAATCCAGGGATTTTTTGTCTACCGAAATTGTTGGGGATTTGTTTATCTAGATATTTTTTTCTTTTAATTCTAGAAGAGTAAGTAAAATACCAGCGTTTTTATAGAGACTACAGAAGTCTTATCATGGCCAGTCCACAATCACAGGAACAGCGATCGTTCACCATCCCCGTTTTTGCCTCATCCCTATGGTCAGTATAGGTTGTGCTCAGTTGGTTACATTGATAACGACGATAGAGTGGTCTGCTATGAATCATATATATTGCTCATCGGGTTCGACCGAATACATTTTTCACATGACTCCTCTTGGGGTATTCACTTCTTTGTTTGCGACCAGACAGAACTGTATTTATCTGAGCGGAAAGTCCATGGTATTCACAACAAGCACGCGTGGTAAAAGAAAAGACGATAAAATCGCCTTACACTACAGTTATGTGATGATTAAGAGGTTAGGATACTGTAATTAACCGACAAAAGGGTTATTTAAAAAAAATGATGTTGAAGGAAAGTTGATTAATAAATTGTTTCGACATTTGTTTGTATGCATATGAAGATAATTTATTTAAACAATTTGGTAAAGGATTTCTGAACGTAGGAAGCTCAATGTAGTTCTAGGTTTTGACGTCTGGGCTAATTTGAAATAAACAAACGTTTTTGAATAATAAATATCAATAATAATACAGAAATGAATAAATAAATATCTATTTGCGATAGATAATAATAAATAAATCGATAATAAAGATAACAGGTAATATAAATAATAAATAATATAAACAGAGAATAGTGAATAATGGATAATATAATAATATTTTTCAATACAATAGTAGATATGACATGCACATACTCAATGGCTTTCGAAACTGTTGAATTTTCGAAGCAAAAGAAAATACACGTTTCGCTCTGTTTGGCGACAAATAACACCGATCTCCTGCTTACCAGCAATCTAATCGGTATAGAAAACTTGACACTAGAATGTTTACCGGTCGGAGATATGATACATTTTCTTATGTGGATCTTACCACTAAAAGATTTCGTCTTAGCCGGGCGTCACGTCGGTAATGCAGAACTAGTAGTTTTCGCGGCAAACCACTACCGCCAGATCGCCGAGTGTTCGTTCTTTATATGGGATCTTGGGTTGTTGTAAATCACCATAAACGATACAACAGAAGGGTTTCATATAGAACGATATTTCTATATTTCAATATATATATATATGCCTTTGTTCAGTCTTATGCGTTTTGAACTTGTTCGATGTGTGTTGCTCGGATGAGATCTTTGGGACTACTGACTTGCTACATGTGTAGCGTCAACGTTGGGAGACTCTCCCTAAACGTCCCAGCGCCGTGGCGTTAGCGTTTGCTTCCGCTGGCGCTGCTGTACATTGCCTTGGACTAGTTGTTCCGTCGGTAACGTAGATGCGCGGGATTGCGAAGTCGCCGCATTTATGAGGCCTCGATGTTTCGTCACTCGCCCGAAGCTCACTTACGCACGAGTTTTCGGGGTGTTGATTGTTCTGAACGTTCTGTTTCGGAACATCAAAACTTAACGTTATGAAGCGACGAAGTATTTGAAGTTCGCAATTACACCCCAACCGCTTATCAGAATGATCAAAGTTCCGAAAATCCGAACTCCGTCACATCATGCGCTATGTTGATACCGGTGGAACGCAGTAAATTAATTGTTCAGGAAATAATACAAGTATTATGATTGCTTTATTTTTTAAATCTAGCCATGAATATTTTAGGAGCGACCGGGCGACGCGCTCTCTTGAGCCGACGGTCGGAACAGAATTATCACTAACGATAACGCTACCTGAAAGCGGAATTTTTGTTACCGGCGAGATAGGAAACTTTGCTAGGTTTCTTTTTCGCTCGTGCTGCTCCGTCGGTCTAAGTGTTTTTCATATCATTTATGCAAAGTTAATTATACACAATTTAATTTTTACGATGAATTGATCAGCAACTATGAAAAATTCAATATATATATTGAACTTTTGGGTAATTATTGATAATAATAAGATGGACGCAACGGATGATTTAAATTTTAAATTGAAGAATTTTTTTATTGGACAGTTGGAATAGATGTATGGTTACTCACAAAGCCACGTTATAACACAAGCCAATATCCTTGAGTTTCACTTGAATTATTATAGAAAATACAAAATTAATATTGCTAAGGGTTAATATGTTATTAAATTAGGTATTTGTAAGGCTGAACATATGCGAAATGATTTTGTTTTGTAAATTAATGATTTCTTCATTTAGGACTAATTCTTTGCCAGATATTTCATCCAGTAATACCTCAACTCTTCTCACAATCGACTCGAAAGGAGCCACAAACAAAAAAGTATCGAAATTCTCAAATACATGAGTGGGACGTAACCGCGGTGCAAATATGTGATAAATTATTACCATTATATGATAAGGAAGGTAACTTGCTAATATACTAGAAAATAACCTACTAATAGCCTCATAAGCGCTGCATTTTCATCAGTCCGACTGCTGATAATAAAGGCATCGCTTTCATCTACACACGTTCATAGAATTTCATACCTTTCGCTGGTAACATCCAATGAGCACCAAAACGAAAAATTATTTTTATTTTTTCGATAATCGGTGATTTTTTAGTTTTATTATTTTATTTACTTTTTTTATTTATTTTATTTTTATTATTTTGTTCGATAATTGGTGATAAAGGTTTATCCACTAAAATACGTTTATTGAAAATTTACAGTAATAGTAATAATTGATAAATCGACTTGGTCAAGCGGATATAAATATTTGAAAAAATTGACGAAAGGTTTTATCGGTGATTCAAAAGCTCTCGTGAAAAAGGTACGTGTTGTCGCATCGTTTTTATTTTTAATTGCGTTTTTTACTTTTTGTAGACGTAACTTTCCGCACCACCACGACCAAAACCTGCAATCATCAAATGGTTATAGCTTATCACAGAGGTTCCTTAATTCGTAGTAATAATGCGTTTATATAGAGTGTCCCAATAATAAACGGTAATATGCCAGTTTCTGACAGGCCAAAAATGACCTCGATGAAAGTACATGGTTTTCGATATTCTAGTACTTTTTGAAACTCTTGAAAATCCCTAACTTAATGATGAGGTGTTCCATGTTGACAAAGATGATTCGATGAAAAATAAAATAATGGAAAACTGAGAAAAGTGAACAGAATAATTGTAGCCGGATACTGATAAGATACGTACCGCCTGGTCCAAAAAGTGCGGAGTAACATGGATTGTTGCAATATGGTTTGCCCTCGTGTTCGGCGTGACTTCCGGGCGTTAGGGTTTTGTTACATTTTTCGCAACGTAAGCAGGCCGCGTGCCAATCTTTGCCGAGTGAGGTTTTACGCTCGGCTGAAACAGTATTGAAAAATTATAAAAAATTATTCAGACGTAACGAAAATGGAGATTCCTTTGATCTTATTGTATAATTAAAGGACTCGTATATTTTTAAATATATTTAACTGTTTTCTGAAACACCATATACTTATTAAAAATAGTCTTTCTTCATAAGAAAAAAAAGGTATTTTGAAACTTCAAGTATCTAGTTCTACGATTTTATACCGAACAAAAAATTATGACCTACTGTTATCATGCGATCGTAGAAAACAGTTCGAGTCGAACATTTTCAAAATTTTAGTGTTTTCTTCAAGGATTTACGAGCTTGATAATTGTTTTTTTTCAGTTCAATCAACATATGTGCCAGTTCGTTTCTTTATTCAGCTTCATTTGAGTTTTTTCTTAGACTCTCTGAATCAATTTTTTTGTAGAGCAACCCACCTTCGACTAGAAATGGATTTTGTTATCTTTGATTATTGCTATTTCAGCAACCAATGTTCGTACAGAGAGTTAAAGTGCAACTTTCAAAATTACAATTTGAAATCAATTTCCTACAAAACCGTTTTTGTTGATTTTCGAAAATCTTTTTTTTGTTCATCCTGGAAATTAATTCGAAAAAAAACTACAAAAGCATAAGTTGTCACGGTTCCTTGATAAATCTGCCATTACTTTCCATTGATCGAAAGACTAAAGTTGCTTTTATTTTTCTGCTTACTTTTATTAGCTCTGTACATTTGTAAATTGATCTATCCAATCGTTTTCTCGGACGTTGATACCATTTTTACGAAACAATGAAAAGAACAAGTGTATTATTCTCAAATATCGTCTAGTCATTAAAAAAAAATTTTTTTTTATTTCCTTTCTTTAAACTTTATACTTGTTACTTTGTTAATTTGATAAAAATATTCTTCAATGTAAAAAGCTGTCTGTTCTTTTAATATTGCGAACTCGACATTGACTGTTATATTTTCTTTATTAAATTGATTTTATCCAATATTAAATCGCAACTTATCAACATGTTTGAAAATTTCATAAATTATCAATCTATTTTATATAAGTTTGTAATTCTTAAATTTCGGTCGACTTATAGTGGAAACGAAATAACACACCCAGCATGCTTGCACAGGATTATCAATGATTTTTTCAGAACGTAAACATTCTTAGTATCGAAAAAAAAAAAACTAATATCTGACATCCTATAGATAACATTATTTATTTATCTTATCAATATCGCAAGATCCGTTTAAGTCCTAGTGACCATCAGGTCAATGATGGATATCATCGAGAAAATATGAGTTGAGTCGTATATCTTTTTGATATCAACAGATGAAATTCACGATAGGAGTTCGATTGATCGAGAAAAATGTATATGACAACGCTAGTGTTTCGAGGGAAAAAAAATAGATTTGCAGTAGGAAAACGGAAGATAACAATGACGGCTTTGTCAGTCGATTCAGTCGATCCAGATGTTTTCAACATTTGAGAAATCTCAAGAAATATAATCGCTGATGTTGCCTACCTGTATACCGAAAAATAGGGTATGAAATGATTTTTTTCTTCGGCTCAAATAAATCGACTTTGAAAATTTGTCATGGAGGATTAGCAGGAAAAAATGGATTTTTAAAATACGTCTTAAATAAAGCTATATTTAGAAAAAAAAACAAATTTGTCCGAGAATTTTCTAAAAAGTCACTCAAGGCAACCGAGCGCATTAGGTAAGAGTGCGTATTTTTTATTTATAAAATCGAAAACAGACGATCCCAAAATTAACTTTTCAGCCACTGTAGATGACCTGTAAACCCGGACTAAAATTAAAGCGAATCAAATTTATTCGTATAAATTCTCTTTACCTAATCCATTTTCATCCATTTTCATTTTGTCTTGGTGGAGTAAGTGAGACAAAGATACATTTGTCTTATCGATCTTAAAATCTCGTTAATCTCTAATCAATTCCATATCTCGTTTCGCACAGCATTCCGCCTGTGATAAATAAATATTCAGAGATTTTGCGAAGAATTATATTACCTATTCAGTAAGTTTATAACTTTTATTTCGATAATTTGCATACTTCGTTCGAAATGAATTTGTTAACGAATTTATATTTATAACTTTCAAAAATTCGTTCCCATTCCCATTCGTTCGAAATATGGCTCAAGCGAGCATATTCTCAGTGTTTTCAATTAATCCTTTTTTTGATGTGTAGATTTTCTATAAATATTTTTAATATAACTTTTAATTGGATAAATGCCATATTTTACAAGTATTTATTCTTATTCTCACCTTCGCCTTTTCTGCCGAACCCTCTTAAGTTTAAATACTTAAGAGGGTTCACTTAACCCAAATCCTTCTATTATTCACGATCCTGGATAATTCATATTTTTTTCCGTATCGATTTTAATTCTTTTTAATATTAATTTTCTTATCAACGTTAATTCATTGAATCTTTGGGTGAAAAATGTACCATCTTCGTACTAGATCCGATAAAAAATACTCGCCACAGTTTTATACCGAATGACATTGCGGTATGAAAAAAAGCAAATCCGTATGAAGGCACTGAGTTGTAACCCACGCACAGGCGCTCCATTAGCAATTTCATAATTATTAATTTGAACTACCACGCCTGTTCGTGTTGGTATCGTATAAAGAAACGAAAATAAACGCTTCGCGACCTATTCAGCGGAGGTGTGAATGTAAAAGTTGAAAAAGTGGAAGAAAAAGATGCCCCAATGCGGCGGTTCCCCCCACTTGGCTTTTCCCCTTTCCAAAAAGCGTTCTTCTTCGTCCCCCCCCCCCCCCCCCCCCGCCACCGCTGTTTCTCGTGCGAGATTTCAAACATGTTTTTTTCCTATTGTTTCTGGGCCTGGGACCCCCAGGTATTACCGATTCCCTGTGCAGGTTACAATTCATTTCGCTAGCTCCTTCATGATGAGCCTTGTAAAAAACGGATATCGCGATCCTCGTACATCGGATGAAGAACAATCGACGGATTTGTTACAAATTCCCCACGCAATTCCTACCACGGATCGGAGGTACGTCACCGCAAATAATCTGCGCAGTAATGTAACAATACATTATACGAGAGCCACAAATCTGAGATCAGCAAATGCTGAGAGAGTGTTTAATCAACCAGCTTTTCCATTTTGTCATTAGCGGTAACAGCTTTTGAATAAGCCACAGAGGTAAATCTGGATAAAGATGACGAACGTTGACTGCCGACAAACCCAGACGAGAAAACTGGAAATTACAATAAATCGTGATAAAGTTCCGAGCACCTGACTCTTCGATCACGAATGTGACAGCATAAATACCTGAAAATCTCATATTCAAACTAAAAACTCACGAAAACTGATTATTCAAAAGTTTTTAGACTTTATTTTACGGCGATTCGAGGATGGATGATCCAGTCGTTCTGGGCCAACGAAATATTGTTAATTTTCACTTGGAAGAACAGAATTTTTTGGACGTTGTTTCGGAATTTCCAACAAAAAATAAATAGGGAAGTGAGTAATACGTAACTCGTTGGGTACATCGAATCTCGAACTATCATAGACGAGCTTTACATTGTTTTGTCTTAAGGCCAAGTGTTGCACCGATGGAGCAGACATAAGTTTGAGGGTAATAACGAAATTGCAGATTCACAAAGATTGCTCGATCGTTGTTTTCCGTCGTACAGTGAACAACCGCTATCCCTTCTCTTGTCCGAAATATGATCCGATTGAGAGAGAATTTCACAGTATGATTATTACCGGCTGGACGTGTTACACATGTACTTAATTTTAATGAATGCTTTTTACGTTTTTTAAATAGTCATCTCATGGTTGTTACGGAAAGTGCAACTTTCTTGTTTTGTTTGAAGAGTATAGAGAGTATAGGGACCATACAACGTACGTCGAGGGATCCTGTTTGCGCAGGAGTCAGGGTTTTGCGTGTCCGTTGCGCACAATGGGAACTCTTTATGGTTTGTAATACTTTTAAAATGAGGTAAAATACTTAAGATGTTTTTAATACTTTTGAAAAGTTGTTTGTAATTATTTTAAAATGCGATAAAACACTTAAGACGTTTTTAATACTTTTAAAAAATCGATTGCAATATTTTCAAAATGCGGTAAAACACTCAAGATGCTTTTAATACTTTGGAATGTTGTTTGTAATTATTTTAAAATGCGATAAAATACTTAAGACGTTTTTAATACTTTTGAAAAGTCGTTTGTAATTATTTTAAAATGCGATAAAATACTCAAGACGTTTTTAATACTTTTAAAAAGTCGTTTGTAATTATTTTAAAATGCGGTAAAACACTCAAGACGCTTTTAATACTTTGGAATGTCGTTTGTAATTGTTTTAAAATGCGATAAAATACTTAAGACGTTTTTAATACTTTAAAAAAGTCGTTTCTAATACTTTTAAAATACAGTAAAACACTCAAGACGTTTTTAATACTTTAAAAGAGTCGTTTCTAATACTTTCAAACTGCGGTGAAACATTTAAGACGGAGACAACATATTTTCCAATTTTTACTTAGAATAGAGAGGTGTGGTGAAGTCTTGCCATGAAAAATGCGTGTCTGATATTAATAAAGACAAAGTGACAGAGGGGGTAAAGTACCACGGAGTGTTCATGTACAGGGGAATAAAACGGTGAAAATTATTCACGTTAATATACGATGACGTCGTCTTATGCCAATCCGGTTCCGGATAATCGTTTTTCGACCTTCGAATGTGCAGCGATATGGAAAGGATGCCCCATTGAAAGGCATCCTTTCGGAGAAGGATACACCAAGGAAAGACGAATCGCAACCTCTGCCGATGGACCAAGAGAAAGTCGATATGTCCCAGAGGGCTCATAGAACGGTTCATCGTTGGAGACATGCCGCGGAAGGCTTACCGGAGAGGAGCCTCAACAGAGGGATGCTGGACTTATAGTCGCTTGGATCATTCGCGCATTCCTTTCGTCGTATGTATGGAATATATTTTCCGTTTCTAATGAGGGATCGGACCAGAGAATTTAGTGGTAAGGATTTGCTAGCGCTAATTGTGCGAACACCAAAAATATTAAATACAGAGTTTATGCAAAATTTCACCTCGATCGGTAGGAGTTGGGGGGGGGGGGGAGTAATTTTCGAACCCTATTACAAAACCCGGAAAAATGTGAGTCGGACTCCGCCACCGAGGGGTCCGTACAAATTTGTAGGTACATATTAAGTATAAGTAGTTCAGAAATCCAGTCTCACAGTTTTTTGCGAGTTTTTTGAAAAATTCAATTACAAATGTATAGTTTTGACATTTTTTCCTATACTTGTATCATAAGACGTTATTACCTACCAAATTTGATAGTTCTAGATCAACGGAATATACCGTATAAATTTTGATTCCCTTGAGAATTGAAATGTACGTTTTTTTGTGGTACAAACGGCCGTATCTTTTTTTTAAGTTAACTTAGAAGTTTGATTTTTTCAGAACTTCGAGGGACTATAGACCTGAGTATATGGTTTTAATTTCAACCCGATATCTCCACGGGTTGTCGAGATAAAGGGTTTTGACGGACAGATGGACATATGGGAATCAAAATGATCTTACAAGGATTTCGTTTTTTTCTTTTGAAGTACGGAACCCTAAAAACTACAAAATTTATATCTCGAAAACCGTAGGGAGATGTCAAAAATCATCTTAGAGCTTTTCTTAAATTTCTAAAAAAAAAAATCTATGCAAAATTTGCGCTCATTCGGAGGACGGAGTTTTGGAATCCTCTTTAGTATTGAATTCCTACATCCAAAGATTCCTCGATCCTTTTGCAGCTGACTGTACATGCGTCATCCTCGAGACAACCAAGAGAGAGGAAGATTCGACGCGTAAAACGAAGACGGAGTAATGATCAAAGACGGCGAAGGGAGCAACTAGAAAACAGCCGGTGCAAAAGACTGTGTATACCTTTACGGTATATACGTTTACACGTGTAACCACGTGGTTAGGGATTTGTAGAAGCGAGGAGGGTGCGCCGCATAAAGGCCCATTAGTTAATTAACCCCTAATTATCCTGGCTGTAGAAAGGCTTGACGCATAAAGCCAACAGAAGGGTGTGACATTTCGCTGAGGAGAAATCGTCGGCTTCGTCATCATCGTTCGCAGCCTCCTCGATGTCTCTCTTCCCTCTATACGTGACAGACGGCGGCGCGCACGGATCGTTGGACCGGGAGCTAAACAATCGTCAGCATACATGAGGGCCGAAATACAGTGATCATCCGGATGGAGTCAGAGGGCGGGGAAATGAGAGGCAGAGTGAGGGAGAGGCGGGGGGGAGATGAAAAAAGAAAAATTCTAGATGGAGCAAGAATGCCTTTTCCTATACGCCATTCCGAACTCCAAATCCTTTTTTTTCCTTTACCACTTCTTTATTTCCTGTCTCATTCCTTGCCTCAACCTATCCAGTCATTCTCTCCGTCTCGTTTCTCTCTGCCCATGAATTTTTGACTCTTAAAACCAACGAGCGAACTCGACGTGATCCATTCTTCAAGCAAAACCTGTTTCATCTCTGTTCTTCTCATTATTACCTATATAGATACATGTAAATATGTGTACGTGTTTGCGGCGTATCCACCAGGGAATACCTTCTTTGTTGCAGTCCCCGCAACCGAATACTTTATTGTTGTGGCTTATCCGCACTTACGAATCCACTGCGCACGATATTCGTTATCTACATATTTTATCTATACACTCATGCACATGTAAATATGTACATATATTTAGATTTATGTGCTTGAGTGTTATATATATATGAAGCATTTCACGCCATTTTACCTGGTTCGAAAAGCCAAACATTTTCTATTGTCTTAATATTTTCTTTAAAATTCGTGACCCATGAAACGAATATGCACAGTGATTTTCAGATTTTCATCGCTTGTCTTGGGGGAGTTATAATTTTCCGAAAAATATCAGTATCGGAAGTTTTTGAAACGTTCGACCGCTGATAACTCCTGAAGTCATTGAGATATCGACAATTGACGATTGAATTTTTCATTTTGAAGCATACTTTCATGAAATATTTGGATAAAAATTATTAATTATACTGGATATTTTACCACGTATTTTACGTCTCAAAAGTGAGAGCTATTTTTTTAAGATGGTTGCCACTTTCCATTTTTATAAATTCTCTAACACAGACTGTCCTATTCTATGATTTTTAAGATGTTTGTTTCAAATGAAAAGAATGTATAGTCGACTATGAATTAAGGAATCGTTTCAGTGTGACCCTTCGAAAAATCACTGATCTTCGCGATTTTTTTTTAAATGTTTTAATAAACTAATCGGTCTGGTTTTATTTTTATAAATAAATACATTCATGCCGAGCCCAAAATAATTTTTTTACGTTCACTTATTTAGTATATAATAATAAAATAAATTGTTGAAATGACACGTTAAAAAAAAGGTCCTGTACGATGTCCACGATTGCGGCCGGAATTTTGATGCAAATAAAAATTTCAATAAAAGATTATTAATCTATAGGAAAGTCGCTATCGCGCTATGGAGATTTTTTTTTTTAATTCGACAAAATGGCAGCGATTCGAACAAAAAGTATCGAATTTAGCCCATTTTTTGACAATTTTTCGTAAAAAAATAGTAAGATTAAAAAAAAACGCTTCCATAGCGCGAGAGAGAATGACGTTAAAAATGTCCCCTCTCTAAAAATTGGAAATAGATATCTTAAAAACTCTTCCTTTGAGAGTGGACACCGTTTTGAAAAACACCAATCCGAGAAAAACGCGTTTAAAGATTATAATCCCGCGTAGTTCCGCTCCCTTTCCACAAGAAACGCTGTAACGACCATAATAATTTGAATTTCGATTTAAAAATTTGATAGAATGTTTAGAACAGTGTATACTGTACTATAATGCAAAAAAAAAAACGATTTTTTGAAAATTTCACACTGATTTGACCTCCCGAGAATTTTGTCTGTTCTCAAAACTGAAAAGTTCATGAATTAATAGAAATTTGCCACGATTGAGGAGATAAAACCCGCATCGCTAGGAGAGCTCGAAGTCATACCAAAAAGAACTGGCATAAGTGTATTATTAGAGAACAAAATATATATTGATAAATAAATAAATATTTTTCGAGAAATAAAAAAGATCAGCTTAATTATTAAACCTCGAATAATATAGGTATTAATTTTTTGTTCACTATATGGTGAACCGAACGGCGCTGAAATATAGTGACCCCGCGTTATGCTCTCATTTCCGTGGTACTATCTTGTTTACGCGCCTATCTCACAAAAAGGTTAAAACGTAATTGCTACCGGAAAATATAGCAGACGTAACAAAACGTGAATATTTCTATGCATATAGCATCTGAGTGATAACCGTGTCCAACTTGTCGCCAATGTTGCCTCGCGAAGAAAGAAATCGACTGAAACTGTAGGATCGGTTTGAACAATTATCATAACAACTATTTTATCCCGAAATAACATATCAGGCGTCCACCACGTTTTTTTTATTTTTAAAAGCTTTTTTAACTAGTTTTTAAGATTCTTCTTGACTTCTATAACCATTTTGTATTTATTTTTTAAGATTTTTAAAAACTATTTTCATGGCTTATTCAATCTAATTTGATCCATTCTTCAAAGCTTCTTGTAGTTGTTTTGAATTATTTTGCGTACAAATAATTTCATGACAAATATTTTTGTCATAAAAAAATTTCAAAACAAATGTTTTTGTCATAAAACAATGTTATATCAAATTTTTGTTTCATAAAAAAATGGTATACCAATTTTTTTTGTCATATAAAAATTAGCAGAATATTGTTTTTTAAAATGCAAGGAATGAAAGAAAAATAAATCTGAAATATTTGCAAATTAAGGTTTTACTGGATAGATCGTCGGGTAAAAAGTTATTCCTAAATGGAGGAACTGTGGACATACAAGTCTAGAACATCTCGTAAGATTAGTTTTACAAATCTCGAAATTAATCATGAATTACACCTTAGAAATGTTACTTTCCAACTTCGTAATAATCGAAATTAAATTTGACGATATCGACATCTGCTTGACTAAAATTTTGTCAGTGATTATAAATCCGTTCCAGCCGTCTAACAGAAAAGTTCGTCAATGTTTAAATTTAATTAATACGTTCGGATCATCTTATCATTATCAATAAGTACCCAAGAAGTTCAGGAGTCATGAATCAAAGTTCATCAATAAGTACCCAATAGTTCATGAGTCCAATTGAGAACTCAATATATGTTAAATTCTGTTATGATTGCCGATCAATTCATCGATAAAATATAGTTGACTATTTTATAAATTGATCGCCAAATACGAAAGCGCAGTTTATTTAATTAAAACTTGTTGTTATGAATCGCCTAATCCTACAATCCAATTATAAAATATTTTCACAATTTCTGGCGATTTAGTTACATTAATAGTAAAACCATTAACATCCACACCACGTGTTTTCCCTTTAGCAACTAGATTATATTCATATAGTGAATAACTACAAAATTATTTACCAAAAAATTGTTACTTTTTTTATGTTGTATTTCATCATAACTGGAATAATCAAGAATTTTAATGACCTTTTAATGTATCCAATAATACTTTAAATTCAGATGTTAATAGTTACGAAGTTATTCACTGAAACATTTCATAATAATTAATGTATTATTGTTCCTTCGAAAACTATAATTCCTCAAATTTTAAAGAATTTTGATCATTTTTTTATATCTATCAAATAATACCAGTATTACACCTCGTAGTAAAAGCCTATTATTATATTCATGTATTATTATTTATTCGAGAAATATAGTTCCTCAAATTTTTAAGAATTTTTATTATTTTTAAATATCCATCAAATAATACTCCTATTGCGCCTCGTAGTAAAATATAACGTTGCTATAGATGATTTAAATCTGATATAAGATCATATTTATTTACCTTTTATGCAACTATTTTTCCCATTTAAAGGGTGAAAATATACATTTTGAGCTCTCGCCTCTCTCGGCAACGCGACGAAAAATTGAATCTCAAAACATTGGAATGACACAATATTTGCCAAGTGGGGCTTCGAGGCCACGTTCAATGAGATCATACGATCGTGAAGGACCGTGACATTCTCGTGTCGTCATCGATCGTACGTGGCGAATTCACCGTGCACGTTGAAAATAATCAACTACCTTCCTATTTTGTTTTTTTTTTTTCAACACCGAACTCTCATAAAAGATAATAATTTTTCCAAATTGCATAATTATTAATTTATAAATTCACGAAAATCATGCGTTACGTAAGTAGTATAATTTGTTTATAGTAGACAACAAAAAATCGTGTACAACGTTCAGCGCGTATTCTTTCGACTCGAAATAACTCTGTTGAAAAAGAAATATAATCAGCGTTGATTTCCATCATGAATATTAATGAATGCGTCATCGTTATTGATTCTGATGACCTAACGTTGTTTTCACTATGTTGTTTTTTTAAGAAAGCGCAAAGAACGTTTTCTGATCATATTTTTAATCACTGTTGTTTCTGTATTGTGAAGACTATATTGGAGTTCGGAGCATTGAAATGCAACGGAAATGGTTTTTCGAAATTTGAACTGATAGATTAACCTACGAAATCATAAAATTATTTTGTCTGGTCGTTATAGGAATCGAATTGAATTTCGCACCATGAAAATACAACGAAAATTCACTTACATTTATTCATTTTCTCCATTTCATTGTTTTGCAAAAAAATTGTTATGCATATTACAATTATCAACTCCTAAATGAAGGAATAAAATATATTCAGACATGTTTTTACTGATAGTTTACTAAAAGAAAAATTTGAAAAAAGAACAAATAAAAAATAATACTTTAATTAACTTTAGTTGCTGAAAGAAACTTGAGTAAATAAAAAATAATAGCTCAAAAACAATATTGCAAACCTTGACTTTATGATTTTGAAGTTTTTTGAAAATAATTAATAGAAAACCTGTTTCTGTAAGGTGTGATTTTGCAAAATATTTGAAATTTAAAGAATTATAATTACATTCAAATGACGCAAACTTCAATCCAGTTGTTCAGCACTTACCATCACTATTAATTTCTTATTTTTTCAGCGTCAATGTTTCATCGTCTTCTTACTTCTTCTTTTCAACGAAATTCTTTCATGCAATCCAAAAAGAATTTCGTTAAAAAATGTATAAATGTTCATAACAGAGTAACAACAAAAATTCAATAAAACTAAATTGAACGATCCCCAATAAAACAATGTAATTCGAACAATCATACGATTTCCAATATCAATTAAGGTATTACTTAAACAGTATACATTAAACAACTGCGAAAAATTTTCAAAAATTTCGTAATTATAGTTCCCGATAAAATACGGGAATTATTTTAGAAAATTTATAAAATAACACATTAAACGCAAAACAGCTCCTGCATACGTCAATAATTACAAAATAAATATAAATAAACCACGACAATTTCTGAAAATATTATATCATCAAGATGTAAGATCAAAATTTGATTGGTGAAAGTTTCAAATATATAGAATGCTTTTTCACGTTTGACAATCGTTTTATATGATAGTGAAAGATTTATTTTAACAGTGAATTAATCAGTGTTCTTTGGAAAACTAAATATATATGTACTTATATTAACTCAACCTCAATATATATTATGTATTGTATTAATTAATATATGAACGTATTAATTAAATGTAAGAAATGATCATTTTTATGATAGACAGTTCGAACAGACATCACGAACACAATCTCAGTTAAACATATGCCGATATCTACAAAGTGTTTATTTATTATTAAATAGTGTTTGTTTATTATTAAAAGACCAACGTCACGGAAATTCCGAGTAACGAAAAAATATAAAAAACGAAAATATTGCAGAGCACCTAACGAGGTAAGTTGAGTGAATTGAGTGAAGCCATCGAAGGTAAAACTCAATAATTCGTCAAGTACGTAATCGTTGAGTGTATTCTTACCAAAGTAAACGGGTTTGTCGCACTTGCCACAGTTCGGCATGGTTATTGAATGGAAAATGCCACGGAGATACTGGGTTGAGACTTCCAAGGTTTAATCCAGTTACTGAAGAGCGTAGTCACGAAGATCCTTTCGTGAGCGTGGTCAAGCGCTTTCTGGTCGACGAATGGAGTTTGCAGTAACGTAACAATACTCAAGAGTTGATTGAGCGTGCGAACGTGTATTCCGTTGTGTGCGCACTCATGTGCGTATACAACTTCCCACTACTTCGTAAAGCATTGGTTCTCAAACATATTTCGACAACTGCAATAAATTTAAATATTTTTCAGAGCTACAAAAAATAGTTTTTACTGGGCAATGATAAGGGGTACAACACTTCCAAATTTTATTCGACGATAAAAAAAATCTTCAGAGCTAACATTAGTTTAATACGAGTACTAAAATACATTTTCGATATTTGAAATTTATTAGTGTATAATTTTGATGAAAATATGTTTTTATCAAAATAAAAAAAATCTAACTTTGTTTTTCTTTTATTTATTTCATTAAGAGAGAGTTACAGATTTCACAGACATAACAATAACGTGCCAAGAAATTCAATCGACTCAGCCCCAATTAGCCTTTGATAATTAATCTTTCACATTTATGATCTGATAAAAGATTTTTAAAAATCGTTATTTTGTTATTTTAAAAAGACTATTTTTTTTTCTTACTTTGAAAGATACAAAGCTTCGATTACTTCTGAAGTACACTTCAATTGCTGTAGCATCGATAACATTCTTGAAGGTATATACGAGTGTTGCAATTGCTTATCTGGAGCTTACCGTGTTCGCAATTGGCATTTCTTAAAACTCATTCGTGATATCGGCGTTCATATTGCTTTTTTTAGCACGTATCAATGAAGGCTCTTTGTTAATGCATTCAAATGAACATTCGAAATGGCTCAATTTTTATTCTTAATTTACATGGTAGTACGATTATAAATATGAGTTAAAGTAGAGTTGAAACAAATATAAAAATGAGTTTAAGTTGAATTAACACATTAGTTGAAGCAGGGTTGAAACTTGAGTTACAGTTGAGTCAACTCATGAATTTTAAAACAAGTCGATGATGAGATAACATGAAAAAAATTCGTAAAAAATCGATCTTAAAATTTTGTAATTTTTGCTTATCGAAAATAATCATATGTGAACTAGAAAAAGTTGCCAAGAAGCTACAATTAAATTTGCAAGTCAATATATTGAAATCTCGAGGTGCTACGCATACGCACATGTCTGAAAACATAGTTTCTGGAAAAACGTGTTTAAAGTTTTAAGTACTATAAAATCATAGAAACTTCATGTTAACATTTGGAATGTGGAATTTTTACCCTCTCGTGAAATCTTTTCAATATTATTATTGGATAGTAAAGCGACCTCCAAAGTCAATAAAAAGAGCAAAAAAAAATATTCAGAGCCTTAAATGCATATATTCATGACTACGGCTTTATTTAGTGAATAATTCTAAAATAATTGGTCTATTGTTATTCCACGATACAACGAATTGCCAAAAATGTTGGCCATTTTTTAACATTGGTGCGGTAATATCTTAAAAAATTCGTTTCCTTTATAACAATTTTCAACGCTCGTCCTCGAACTTTAAAAAATAAAAATAAATAAATTTCTTGTCACGATCGTTCCTTGTACTTCTTAGAAGCCAATATCGTAAGAAATTCTCGTGCTCGCTATTTTTGTAAACCTTCATGTCCAGAACGTAAAATAACTGAAAACATAATTATCACATCATATTTTTTAATAATATTATTTTAGATGAAAAAAAAAACGATTTTTAATTGAACAAGATTGGATCTGCCGTGATATTAACATTATTCTTCAATAATTAACATATCACAAAAGTAATCACATTTATTTAAAAGGGTCAGACATTTCACTTGTTATTTTCACTACAGTTTCTCCTGTTTTATATTATATCTTATAATTATGTAGCTGTATAAGAAGCATATTCTTTTTTAATTAATTGACAAACTTCGATTATTTGGGGCTAGCGGGAAGCGTAAAGATCCACGTCGATAAAGTAGAGACCGGACTACAAACTCTCATGGCAACAGAATGTAAATGGTAGTCACGAGCTACTACAGAACTAATGAATTTAGAGATCGCTATGTTGTCGATTGCTACTCGGTGCAAAGGAAAACCCAAGCTTTCGAGTTATCGACCCAGCTATGCAAAACACGAGACAAACAAACCTATAGATAGATCCATCGCGTGCATCGTCTTGGAAACTTTCGGAAGGTTTGGTAGTAAACATTGATGATGATTCAAATCGAGCATATAACGAGCATGAGGGAAAAGTGTTTTCCAAACATATAAAGTAAAATCTAGTAAGAATAAATATCCGATAAAATTTCAGGTAAAATATGTCGAAATCGAAAATTTCAGTATAACGTATGATTACTTCCAGGGGAAAGCGAGGAAACAAATGAACACCAAGAGAGGTAAACAAATGGAGAGGGGAAAGAGTGGGGGAACGCCTAAGAGGGTGGTGGATAGAAACGTTAAAGAGAAAATTAGTTAAGGAACTGGCGGAATATGTAAAATCAAATATATTATTATATATTCGATATTTGATATTACATATTTGTTATGTAAGGCAAAAGATATTTAGAAATGGAAAAAACGTATAACACTATCTGTAAGTTGGACCATGTTACAGCTAATGCAAGATATCTGTAATAAATATCTATCTATGATCACTCCAAAGGTACTTTTTCATATTTAAGGGAGTCCTCTACTTTTTCGGGTCGAAAAAATCGATTTTTTTTCATAAATCACATCTACAACATGTGTAGAAAATGTGTGCCAAAGGATTTTTCGATATTCAAAGTGGTTTACAAGTTACGGCCCTGGAACGAAGCAGGTATACGGAGCGGGTGCCGCACATGCACGAACTTTCTTTCAAACTCGTTTTTCTCGAAACATCATTTTTCGAAACGTTAACCACTATATTTCAGAAACTACTGCACCGATCTTGTTTAAATTTATACAACATCTTTAGTAGATAATAAGCCAGCGATTGGCCTAGGCTTATCATGATTGCTTTGATAATTTTTTTTCTACGAGCAAAAAACTTAAGAAAAAATAAGTAAAAAATAGAATGTAATTTTTAAAAGTGTATAAAAAAGTCAATTTTTGTAATCTAGAATTCACTCTAGTTCAATCGCCAGTCTTAAATATGAAGATTAAAATGCCGTTTGGTTTTTTGATTTTCAATAAGCAGAACAGCCACAATCTTGGTCACCGTCAAGCACCTCTTTTACTTGATGTCTTCCTGTCGGCCACTATAACTTTTGTTCTATGATATATTTTGAATTCAAAAAATTTGTAAAGCTTACTTAAATGTCAATAAAGATTATGCAAAAACAATGAGATTGATTATTTCAATGGTTTGCCCGTAAAAAATTGTTGAAGAATCCGTAAAAAAACAGCCGAGAAACTAGAGGGCTGCGTTAAATTTGTCAAGGAAATTTGAGGAGGTTGAGGAGGAAATTTGAGGAGGTTGAGGAGGAAATTTGAGGAAAATTTTATAGCACTCGACATAATCCTAGAATTTTTGGTAATTTATATTTGGTGTAGCGAAAAAGAAATCCACTATTTTCTGAAATTCACCAATTACAAAACTGTCGCAAAAGTATGTTTGGTACAAAATCGTATATTTTTAATGCTATCCAGTTTGATTCGATCGGACTTATACAACGCGAGATACAGTTACGTAAAACCATCTATTGGAAAAATCGTGGATTTTTTTTTACTACATCTAATATTAACAGTTCTAAAGATTGAAGCGGTATACACCGCGCTTCAAAGTATGAAATGTTATCGACCAGAAGTTAGTATCGGAATATAGCGAGGTGTCTGAAACTTTTTATAGTCTTGGCCTTTGCTATCGGAGCGCCTCGTCCGATAGCACAAAAAGTCAAACAGACTACGTACAGTGTAATGGATGCACATGCACATGAATAAACGAATAAATATATAGCATATGATAAAGCAGACAAACAATTGATCACAGGTTAATAAAATCTATCATACAGTTAATACAATTTTTTTTCTACCGTTTACGTGCGTCCTTTATTTAAATCTACTGCCGGAATTAAAACTGAGGTGAATTAATTTTATGCATGCTAGTAAATCATTTTATCTTAATGATTAGTAATAACTTTGAGGTTATATTCGATTATGGTAGAGCTGTGGTCTACCACGTGTGGTTTGTCTCGTTGGGGTAAGCGAGCACGGATAATTACTTTGTAGGGTGATCAGAAGTGGCCAACGATTGGTTGAAGCTCGACGCTGATCAATATTGGCACCCAAAGTTAACCCGAGGATCGATCAAGTCTCCAATGATAATTTCGATTCGATATTGGCAATTAATGTTCGTCCTAGAGTGGCTCATAAGAATTTACCAAGAATTCGCCCAGCAACCGTAACCGTATCTATTCTGATAATTGAAAATAAAATAATTGACAAATTATTAATGAAAAACTCTGATAACCTTAATTCGTTACTGTATGTATTGTTTATGTCTTTGCATATGCAATTATTTTATTAAAAGCGTGTCCCTGCCTTGTTAAATGTTGCGCTTATCATCATGTATTTTGGAGATGTTCTGTCATGAAAAATGCACGAAAGAAAGTCTTTCGTCAATAAAAAATAAATAATATTTTGTTTTTAATTTAAAATGGTCTAAAATCGCCGCTTTAGGCCCCGTAATATAAAACAATGCACAGTGTACTTTGACTTACGCGAAGCGCTCATCAGCCTTGCCAGTTCATCTCAATCGAAAAGTTTTGAACATTATTAAAACAGGATCATTTTTGAGAGATTGATTATTTTGTATTTTCTGAAAAACTCTTGAATAACAAAATGGCAGGCATTTGAAAAAACCCAATGATTTTCAACTTTTTGTTTGCTTCAAAGGGTGAAGCAAACAAATTACCTTCAATCAAAACTCGATAGCCCAACAAAATTGAATTCCCCCTCTATTGCATCGGAGATTCATATGAATCGGTTCATCGCATCTCCTTCGCGACGCTAAATGGTGTTTCCAAAAAAAACGCAATTTGCAGTTTGACGCTTCCGGTTTCGCCTTCTCAGCTCATTCTTCATCCGGTGGACAGTGTCGGATAACAGGCTAAAAATTCCCGAATACTTGAAAAATAAAAATTATCTTTTCACCCACGAGTTTTAGATACTTAAGAATGTTCTTGTGTTATACGAATTCAATGATTAATTGTTTAAAATTTGTATGAACTTTCTTAATAATCATACTCAACTGTTTGTAAAATTTGGAAAAGTTTGACCGTCTATAAATCGTGATATTTGTTGTAAGAAATGTTTTTTTTTTTCATAACTTCTTATAAGACTTCGTGTTAAAGTTGCCATTTTTGCTACTGAATACCTCGATTACCAAATGGTGAATCCTTTTCAAATTTGTTATACATTATAATATGACGTTCAAAAAGATTCACGTAATTCTTCAAACAATTATCATCAAAAAATTGTATCCGTTTATTTTTGCCATTAGTTTGTATACACAATAGTGATGATGGCGCAAGAACATCCTTAAAGGATCTAAATTATGTGAACGAAACGAATCGACTTTTACATCGTATCGAACGGGGTAAATTTTTGTTATGAAGAATTGTCGTTTTTTCCTTCCACCCAATATATGGAGCAAAAACAGATTTGTTGTGTACCAGCAAAAAATCATTAGCCGGACGTTTCCTGAGCAAACCACATCCTCGCGTCGAGTGATTAAATTTGGTGATTGCTACAGGAGTGCAGCCTACGGCGTGCCACTTAGTTAAGTGGGTCAGTAGCTTATGCGCAATGTCCGAGTCGCTTTCGTGTTCCCTGAAGTTGATCCATGCGATCGAACGTGACGAGCCTGACGAAGCTCGAAGAGTATTATTGGAAGTGACCAATCGGGATGACGTCGATCTCTCCTCACCTGTCGGTCCACTGCGAGCAACCGCACTTCAATTCGCAGCTTGGCGTGGATGGACCGACCTGTTAGTGGCACTGACTGAACGAGGGGCCGATGTCAATGGCTCCGACAAGCTTGGTCGATGTCCACTTAATTACGCGGCTCATCAGGGCAACGCCGTAGCCACCGAGTGGCTTGTTCAACACGGCGCGACTCTTGACAACACTGTCGCAATTAATTATTGCACGAGGGACGCTTTTCGAGCGACCAGCAACGAAAATCAGAGCACCCATCTCGTTATTGGCAAAAACGTGACGACCCTTTTCTCTTACTTGAGAATATCTCAATTTTTTCTTATTGTAACCGTGCATTGAGAAAATTTGAGGATATTTCTAGTAAAATTACGGCTTTATTCAAGCCTTTGTTTATTTTTTTTTTTTCAAATAAAAAGCCTTTATTTAAATTTCAATTTGATCCTGCATTGAGGAATTTTCAGGAAGTTTCTGGTAAAATTACGACTTTATTTAAAGGATCGTCTCGGTGTGAAATTTTCAAAAAAATTTGTTTCTGCATTGTTTCATAGTTTTAAATATTCTCTCAAATGTTTAAATCGAAATTTAAATTATCACGATTGCTACAGCGTTTCTTGTAGAAACGGAAAGGAGTGCGACCACAATTTTTAAACGCGTTTCTTTCGGAATGGTATTTTTCAAAACGGTGTCCACTTTCAAAGAAAGAGTTTTGAAGATATCTATTTCCAAATTTAAGAGAACATTTTTAACGTCATTCTCTATCGCGCTATGGAAGCTTTTTTTTAAATCTTCCTATTTTTTTTTACGAAAAACTATCGCAAGGTTCAAATTCGATATTTTTTGCTCAAAACGACGCTATTTTGTCAAATTAAAAAAAAAACCTCCATAGCACGTCATCGACTTTCCTACAGATTAATAATCTTTTCGAAATTTTTTATTCACACAAAAATTGCGGCCGCCTTTGTGGATATCGTACAGAACCTTTTTTTTTTAACGTGTCATTTCAACAATTTATTTAATTATTATATACGAAATAAATGAACGTAAAAGAATCATTTCGTATTCGGGATGAAAGTATTTATTTATAAAAAGAAACCCAGAGCGATTAATTTATTACAGCATTAAAAAATCCTCTATTTAAATTTGAACTTCACCGTGCATTGAAGAATGTTCAGCATATTTCTAGTAAAATTACGGTTTTATTTAAGCCTGCGTGGTAACAGTATTCATTCCGATCACTGGGTTCATTCTGCCCTGGCAATTTTAAAACGTCTATTGTGATCGAATTATCTATCCAAAATAAGGCGCAAAAAAAATTACTGGACGTGCTGTGAACATTGTTGATCACAAGGAAATATATTCTTTGTAAGAAATGTTATGGCAGGAGAAAAAAATAATCCGTAGAGAGATAAAAATGGAAAAATATTAACTTTTTCAGTGAAATAATCAAAATCTTGCGAATTTTTGATATTTTTACGTAAAATTGAAATATAATACTCCGTAAACATAGTCCTTCTGAGGAAGAAATGGAAGCCCAGTGCGCGTTCAAAAAAGTTATTTATTCGGACGTCCCTTAACTCTCGTATACAAATCACTATTTTCAAAGCTCCGGAGTCAGTATTCGCAAGTTTAAATCGATGTACCACCATCAACGTGAATTCCCGAAAGCAATCTATTATTTTCAGCAGCACTTTATTTAGCATGAAAAAAGAAAACAGCTTTATACAGCAAATTGTATTTTTTTTTTTTGTAATAGACCTAATTCGACATATTCAAAGCTCAGAACGAAATTGTTTACACGAAAAAAAAAAAACGTATTGAAAACTACGGTCACGTGATGATACTTTGATATGAATATAGTTAGAATGTTCCTCGATTCTATACATTTGTAGTCCTCTCTTAAAAAACTCTCACAATTAGGACAATAGTAGATACATATTTAAAAAATCGCAAAAATTCGTAAAAATATGAGGAATGTTAGTTCTTGATAGAACAATAATACTATAATTATTTTAGATCGTTTTACTATTAAATTGAGTAATTATAATTGTTAATTTATTACTTATTATTACTAGAAGTAAAATAACGACTTTATTACCAGAAGGTTATTAAAAAATTACCAAAAAAGATGAAAATTTTACGAATGATAATTGTTGATAGACTTAGTAATACATGAATTATTTCAGATGTTTTCTCTAAATAATTTCATCCTTCTAAACATGTGAATTTCACACGATCGCTTATCAGAAAACAGCTTGTGCAGATGTTAATCGTTGAAAAATTAGAGAAACAGTATCACCGAGAATTCTGAAAAAATTAATTCATCAAAGTGTAAGAACAAACGATTGTTCAGGCTAAATTTCAAATTAGTAGACTGTGATATCACGTTTAGCAGTCAATTTACAAAATAGTAAAAGATTTATTTTAATGAAGAATTAATCAGCAATCACAGGAAAACTCAATATATAGTGAAATTTTTTGTAATTATGGATAGTTATTAGATTATTATTACTAGCAATTATTACTAGGAATATGGTGGTCCCAATGTTTTGTTTAAATACAAAATGTTAGAAATTTTGTTTGTTGGCCAGTTGGGATAAATGGACAGTCACCGAAAAAACTTTAGTCAAGTACATGCCAATTGTCGTCGAATTTGAAAGTGGAATATTGATATATCGAAGTGTTTATTTATTATTAAATTAACTTATAAATTAACGGTTCTTTCGTTTTGGAGTAACTGTTCTCTCAGCTATTTATCCATACTTCAATGCACGGCGCTAATAATTTTAAAACTAATTGCGTTTGGCATTGAAACGACGTACGCGATAATAAAAGTTTCAAAAATTTGCAAATTATTTTAATCTGAAAGGTGAACTCGCTTGATACTCTATGTTTTATCTCATTATAAAAATTGCATACACAAGTTGGTTAATAACAAAAAATAGTATTAATTAATAGAAATAAGGCTATTCATAGAAATTATAGATTCAAATGGTACTTCATTCGAGGCTGATACCATTAGCTATTACAACGGATATTTTATTCCATATATCATTCGGTTAAAAATAAATAAAAATATTTGAAGCTGATTTAACGAATATTTAATTTTTTATGAATACGAATATTTTTGTACAATAGTTAATGGAATTAAATATTAAATTAATTCCATCAATTAATTTAGTATTAATATCCAATTTCATGAATATTTAATTCCATATTTGTATTATTAATTAAATATTCAATTTGACTAACATTAAATATTAAATAAAGGCATTTGTTAAAAGGATAACGTAATCAGTCTCGAACAAATTTCTGCAAAAATGGACAAGGATACACAATATAAATCAACGCGATTCGGAATCCGCATATTGTTCCAGTTACCACTGCCAGAATGTTGGGGTCGTACACCGCTTCATCAAGCGGTGAGAAACAATCATCCGGAGGTCGTGAAAATTTTAGTGGCAGCGGGTGCTCGTGTTGATGTGAAAGATGAGCGCGGTGTGACGCCCCTGCTTTTAGCAGGCTCGAAAGTAGACAGTGACAATTCTACCGAAATGGATCAATTTGCGGAAATCATCGATATTTTGGTATCGGCGAAAGTTTCCACCAACGTCGTTCATCCAGATACCGGTGAGTATCGTTTACTACGACTTCGTTATTACCAGTTATTAAGTAAATGTGCGTCTATTCACATCACTCTCAAAAAAATTTTATTGTTCAAAATGTTTTGTAAATAATTGTAAAAAATAAAATAGTTCAAAAAGACAAAATTCAAACATATGTTGCTCAAAATGACAAATTAAATGTTTACATATAGTATGAATAAATCCCTACAGTGATTGCTTCAACTGAAATTAGAAAGTATCCCATTTCTGTGATCGTTTATCAACCAGAAATTGTTGTTTTATTTTTTATTTGTTTTATTTGATTTCATAGTTTTTATTTTATTTCCTTTAATTTTGCTTTGTTTTTAAAATTTCTATTTTTTATTATTTCATATTTTACGGTCGCAAATTAAATCCTTTAATTCCCAATTCGAAAAAAAATGCCTACAGAATACGACGTTTTCGTAATAAAGATATATCTTCTACACGAAAAGGTAATTTTCCAAAAGTCTCTTCTTTTTATGAACCTTGATTAATTCTTGCTCCTCTTTAGTCATATTGGGTAGAATCAATTGAACTGCCACTTTACTATACTGCTATTTTGTTCCTAAAGTATCACATCTGAGGAGTAAAATCTTCAAGTTTCCGCAGGTATTATAAAAAATTAACAAATGTATGGTCTTTTTAGCAAAAAAATGTGTATCCCTTTAGCACATTTATATTTACGTGATTTTTTAAAAACACCTTACCGTTTATTTTTCAAAAATTAATTTTTCATTCGTAAACTTATTTTTTATTTAAACGTATTTTTTTTTTTAACTAACTGGATAGAGTTGACTCAGTATGACAATCATTAAATTTTCGGAGGAAGTAACTACGGTGGATTATCGGCGGATATTCCATGATTCGTGTCACCTAATAAGTCGCCAAATCAAGACACTTTTATCGGTGTGTATGATGGACATAATCGGTAGGATCATCGGCATTGCACCACGCAGCAATTCTTGGGAGTGCCAGGGCAACACGAAGATTACTCGAGGGCGGTGCTTGGCCTATGTTTCAATGCAACAATACAGGATGTACAGCCATGCACATAGCTGCCGCGGCGGGAAGTTTCGACACCCTTATCGTTCTTCTAAACGCCGTCGAACCGTGTAACATCGATGTCCAGGATGAAGTGAGAAATTCCATTAAATACTCCATCAATTGTGCTTAAGGCAGAAAGACCATTTACAAGATCGAAAATAATGGTTTTTTTGTAATTTTTTTTCGTGGAAAGAATACACATAGACACTTGGATATTTAGATGTGTTTTGTTCCATATTTCAATTGTTCGAAAAAAATATATAAACTTTTTTTTTAATGCGAATTGCCTATCGTCTACATTAATGTTTAGAAGAAAATTTTTGAAGAATTGCCGAACCGCTGAAGTCCTTCTCTACACTGTAATTATTCGACGAAAACAATTTTTTTAATGATTCTTAAAGATAAAACCCATATGCTGTCGGTGAACCAGGATTTCTGAAATATATGAAAAATTTAGAAAACGGCAGCTTAATTAAATCATAGCATAGAAAGCATAGTAAGAAATATTCATCATACATTATTTTTTCATAAATAATCAGTTACTGTTTCCCCCATGTCGATACACAGGGGAATCAATAATAAATGTTTAGATAAATATTTAGAAAACCTCTTTTTTAACATTATATATGTTCATAATGTATTATTGTTTTCATGAATAAAATAAAAATTGAAATATTGAGCGACATAATTTGAAAAATATCTTTCTAATAATAAATTACTGATTCATATGTGTTAACATACAATGGAATTGTCATAACACATGCTAATTAATCATTAATTTTTATCCACCTTATTTAATCATTTATTCACCCATCATCTGTATCACGGCCTACTCAAGCCGTTTGAATTTCAGTTACGTGAGACTCCACTGTATCAAGCGATGTAATGATACTTCATTTCTCATTTATTAACCACAATATTAAAAATTTAACGTGACAATAGGTAGGTCGAACACCTCTTCACAGAGCAGCCTACCAGGGACGTCGGGAATGTGTCGAATTGATTGTCAATTATGGTGGAAATCTCGCTGCCAAAACTAAAACCGGAGTGAGCGTCATCGATGCCATATTTGCCCATGTGCCCCGACCCCTTAACTTCCTCAAGGATATCCTGGACTCCAAAATCCGAGCTGCAAGAAATTCCGGCGGGAAAAAAGCTTCTTACGTAGGTATACATAAAGCTGCATCTGCAAGAGCTCTTTGAAAACTTCTGAGCCTTATAAACGAGGTTAACAAAAATAAATAAATAAATATACGAGATGCCAATATTTTGGATTATTTGATTATTCTTTAATACATATTCGAAGTTGTCAATGGGCTGTACTTGTGTAAGAATGGAGAAAACTGGAATCGGAGAAATGATCAATTATTTTGTTAAAAAATAATATGCCGCTGAACTCAATTAACCGTCTGGTCAATGACCACGTACTCGGGTATCAATTTCAGCTTTGCAGATAGAATTTATTAACTTTTTATTTAAAAAACTGTATAACCGTCTGGATTCCCGAAATTTAAGTAGTTTGAAACCCAGTTTCTGTCAAATTTTTTTATAATCAATTATTTAATAATAGTTATCAACCATCAAACTTGATACCTCCTTCGTTCAATAACCAGGCACCCGGGTACTCACTGAAGTTATTATGCATGAATTTCAGTCTTGTACACACTAAAGAGACTACCTATTAAAATATTGAGGTAATTTGACTTTTGAATAAATAATAAACAATATCGTGCCTGGTTCTTGAACGAAGGAGGTATTAAGTTTGATAGTTAATAACTATTATTAAAAAATTGATTATAACAAAATTTGACAAAATTTGAAATCGCTCGGCAGACATTGGGGTAATGAAAACCAATGCCTAACTAATTATATGTTAGTCAAAGCGTCAAGCCACACGTCACCAGCTAGACTTATTTAATAAGCCGTAATCTGCTTATTTTTAAAGCACCTTTTGTCCATCCCCGGATTGATTTGCCGTATTTATAAATGTCTAAAAGGTCATCAAAATCTAAGAGGAATCTTTGACCTTGATACGAAATCTATCTACTGTTTTCCCTTTCTGTCTTGATCGAAGGTCAATGTCGACTTCGGTGTCCTAGCGCCCAAAGGTGAGTTGCAAATGGCGGTCATCTCTAGCTTGATCGACGCAGCTTCGAGCATGGAACAATTGGAGATTCTCCAGCATCCTCTGGTGGAGTCTTTTCTGAGTCTAAAGTGGTCCAGACTCCGGGGTTTTTTTTTTCTTCTCGTACTTGTTCACGTGTTCTTCGTGCTGTCACTGTCCGGCTACGCCATTGTACTCGTTCGCCACAACGAAAGCTTCACCCTGCCAAAACATGTCCTGACGTTGTGCTCGTTGATCCTACTTTTCCACAATACAATTCAGGTTCTGATGGTGCCTAGGTAAGTTTTTTTAACAAGGAAAAATAACTTGTTCAACTTTTCCATTCTTAACCAGTACGAAACTTGAATCCATGTATTAGACCTTTAGAGCCATGTACAGTTGTTGCGACTTTATTAAGGCTCGAATTAGGTAGGCCAATATAAGCCCTCATTAGCCTCATATGGGCCCTCAGTTGCTTCTAAGAGCCGTTGAACCAGAACATCAAGAGCCTTGAAGGTTGTCTGTACGACACTTTGTGGAACTCATCCTGGCCTCGGATGGTACTCCTGTCCATATCCGCTTACGTGTGTGTTTCGCAAGAAAAAATGTTTCCAATGAGAAGTATTTAATGGAAATTAGACACGATAAAAGTATCAAAGAAGCTAAACGGGAATGTTCGAAGATATGCGCAGTAATATGCGCAGATTCCACATACGTACGAAGGCAATAAGAATAGTCTGTAATTTTTGTATGGGTTTGAAAATGTAAAATATAAGTTTTTTATGCCCTCACTGGGAAGGCCTTTAAGACTTGTCTGAAGCTTCCCTCATAATGAAAGCCTGAAATGAGCTCTTCCCTTATCAGTAAAGACTTACACAAGTCTTGAAAAGCTCTTGTTTTTATGAGGCGGACCTGTCAATTTTTTGCAAGCTACCTAATACTCTCTTCGTCTTGGCTTTCGGTCGACACTTCGCAGGTACTATTTGAGGCAGTTCGAGACTTGGTCGACTTTAACTTGCGCCATTATTTCTCTCGTCACGTCAACCATGGCTAAGGATCAGGTTGACGAAAACGCTAAAGACAGTACTGGCAGTAATGATACATCAGTTGAGTACCCCCAATGGATATTCCACGCCATCAGCATCGCCATATTATCAGCTTGGGTCCAAATGATGTTACTCGTCGGACGTTTTCCAAGCTACGGCTATTACGCTCTCATGTTCTCGACCGTGCTTAAAAATATACTCAAGGTAACCAAAATCTGTATGCAAGTTTCGATCTGGCGTTTGGATAGAGCCTAGAAAGTATGGAGGCCGTAAGAGGACTATCAATCGTAGTCATGTAGTTTAGTCCAAATTTCTGTGATAAGTATTGATGCAATTTGTAACTAGGCTAGCACCAATGATAATTTTGACAAAGGAGAAGCCGTTTTAAGGTCTGGGTACGGTTTTAAATGGGCTTAAATTAGGAACATTCGTCATGAGGATGATGGCGCAGGTTTAACTTCTCAGGAATATTTAGAAAATGATTTGATTCTTACAAAAAAAATTTATCTTGCAAATAGGAAAGTTTTTAAAACGCACTTTCAAGTATATTACATGAAGTACATTCCTAATTTTTTACAGCGCATTTAACACATTTTCGATCGTTTTTACACAGAGAAAATTTCGCGAATTCTATTTTTATCGATATTTAGTTTTTTAATAAAAATTCAATAGTTTTATTACACGACCACGTATTATATTTATTGAAGGCGTTGGACTAAGAATAGTTTGATTGTCTGCCACCAAATGTCACATCGCCATTTCGCAGATCCCAATGAGCCTGACTCGTTAACACCGACCCAAAACTGCTGCAAGCTCATTTTATATAAAATTATACGCAGTAAGTTTCTTTCATAACCTAAACAGCTGGTAAGGAAGGGTTTAACAAAATTTGCCCCTTAAAACGGTAACACGTCAAATGTGAATTTGTATGAAAACTAAACGCTCTTTATGTTAAATCAAAATCCGTATTTAATCTTTAGGTTGAAACTGAACAGAGACGTGTTTTAGGGTTTTTTTAAAAATCAACATTTAAGGGAATCAAATCGAGAGTGTAATTTTGAACGACTGTTCTATTATTCTTTTTTAATGAAGTAAAAACCATTGATATACTACTTAAGCTGTAAATTTACTATGACATTCTACGAAGAATTTTAAAAACTTTTTCACTCTTTCTAAAATTTTCCCGTAATTAGTTGGAAAGTATTTCAACAAAAATAGCGATATCCATGCGAGAGAAGTCTACAATAAATAGTAAGGTACCTAGTCCGTGTAAAGCCCACCTTATTTGTTTTTAAGTACAAAAACAAACTATGAATGTTGAAATAAAACGAAAGTGTTTATTTAATCAATTATTCAATAATCAACGTATTAATAATAATGTTGGTTCAGAAAACAATATTAACTATAAGCTTTTTTTCAAAAAAGCGTGTTCTGAGCCTTATTCACACCACTGTTCCTAATAAGGTCATACCCGTTGTAACTACGTACAAAAAAAAAAATATATATATAATCTTCAATTAAAAATTTGAATTTTCATAACGACGTGTATAGTGCTGAAAAACCACTACATATTATTAGAATAAAGATTCACTAAGTAATATTGAGAACATTTTTTTTTTTTTTTTGAAAGTTTGTTGTACGTCGAAATTTACGAAAGGCCTACGTGCGATTGCACGCGCTGTCTTCTATCGACTGCAAATTTGTTTGGGTTCGCCACAGCACGGCGGTTTCTATGGCAATTGCGTCCATTCAAAGTTAAACACTCGAAAATGAGAGTTCAATCCGCTTGACTTTGTAGTTTTCGATATTTAAATCGTGAGCTTTATTACGCACTGAGCCTTACATGGGTTAGGTACCTTACATACGAAGGGATCGCGCGTTTTTGCATTTTCAGGTTCTTCTCGCTTACGTTTGTCTGATAATTGGATTCTCGTTGAGTTTCTTCGTTCTCTTTCACGGCAACGAGCAATTTTGCAACTCTTGGAGGGCTCTCGTGAAGACAGTCGTAATGATGATGGGCGAGTACGAGTACAGCGACTTGTTCAAAAATGGTGATTCTCCGTATAAGCGGAACGGCAATTTTACAACGTTGAAAACCAATGACTATTATCTTCACGTAACCAGCAGAATAGTATTTCTGGGTTTTATCGTTCTCACGAGTATAGTACTCATGAATTTGATGATCGGTTTGGCTGTCAACGATATTCAGGGACTCGAGAAAGAGGTGAGCTCCGAAAGATTAATTCATTAAAGTATTACTGGATTAGTATTACTGTAAAGTAAAAATCGTTGGATTTTTTGAAAATTTGAATTTTGAGTTATTATTGAATTTTTTATTGAATAATTTAGTAGTTATGGACATATGAATTTAACACTGTCATTTATAGGAAACAACTCGTGCTAAAATTAATATTTCCAAACTAAATTCCAAACTCAATCGAGACTAGCCTTCGGATTTGTATATATTGATATATAACCAAAGAGGACGTAGGAGAAGGGAAAGAAGTAGCAGAGGGGGTAGGTGAAAAAAGGTGGAAAAGAGTGGGAAGAAGAAGGATGGTTGGTAAAAATCAAAACACAATGTAAAAATTTAAATTTTATTAACGGTTAATATTACAAATGTGAATTCAATGAATCAATTAAAAGACTAGTTGATCAATCAAACGGGATTTTTTTGAAAAAAATGCGATTGATTTATCAGATTTGTGATATATATATATATTTTTTTTTATTATAGTGGATAATATTAATGATATCAAAAAAATATCACGCCACTTTCAAGATTTGTTGAGGTTTGTTGGGGTTGCCAAACCTATCCATAACCTAATAATTGAATCGACGAAGGAAACTTTGATATTTCATAAATTCTGAAAATACTGTATCATTGAGATTTAAGATCAAGCGATGTAATAAGTTTAATTTCAAATCAATAGATCGCCGTGTTGCATTTGTCAGTTAATTTCTAATAAAACAGTAAAATATATGTTTTTACGATGAATTAATCAGCGACGATTGGAAAACACAATATATAGTGCATTTTCTGGTAATTATTGATAACAATGAGATAATCCGGACTTATAAATGAAATTAAAAAATGTAAACAATTATATTTTTTACAATTTGGAACATGTGTACTGTCAGTGACGAAATCTCAGTCAAACACACTACACCAGTATCGTCGAATTTGACGTAAAATATTCATCAACTCAGAAAATTACTTTAATTAATTATTAGATAATAATATATTAATTTATTAATAAATTAGCTATTTTCAGGGTTCAACAGGTACGATATAATTTAGACTCGCAAATCTATGATTCCATTATTTAAAACTAACTTTTGGTTAAATGGGCCATCTAATAATACTTTAAATAAAACCCTTGCTTTTTTAACGCATGCGCAGTCGGCTAGCTTTTGCGCACACTTGATTCAAGTTGTCCAAAATGAAATCCTTTGAAACAGCTGACAAACTGCTGTATCACATCAAGCTAGGAAGTCTCGTACATAAAAATATTTAAATTAAAAATAATAAAATATCTATTTAAATAAAATAGATATTTTTATATAATAACTATTTAAATTAAAAATAATAAAATATCGCAATATTATTAACAAAAATGTTTACTGATCGCTGTAAACAAAATGACCCGACTGCGATCATTTTTGCCTTTACGAATCCGCAGGAAACCAAAATTCGTCTTTAGTCACAAAATAATGGATCTTTTTAGGGTCACATTCGACGATTACTCAAACAAGCCGAATTCGTTGCCCACCTGGAAAGAGTGACGTCCCACCGTATATTTCGCAGCAAGTGGCTCCATTCACGCTTGCGCACATTGGTCGATTCGAGACGCACCACCATCACGAAAATTACGATCGGTTGTATCGAGAAATATCCCCACCAATCGCAGAATATCCCGCCGGAATTGCTAGACGCCCTTTTCTCTCTGGCGTCCAAAAACACCGAGCAACACAATGATATCCGCCTTAAGCCGGACGATAAAAATATGAGATCGGTTCTCGGAGAATTAGAACAATTGGTACGAAGATTGCAAATTGGAGATAACGATCGATTCCAAGTTCCTTCGAGCTTTCGACGATCTTTCGTCAAACGAAAAGTGGCTAGAAGATTGGCAAGTGCTAATGTCTAAAAGACCAATAAAAAATACGAAAAAAATCAATAAAAAGATAAAATCGATAAAAGGGATACAAGTACGAAGAGAGTAAGGAAAATTTGAAATTTCTCAGAGCCCTTTATACTGGGAATGAAAAAAGAACGATTGATCGATTCGAAAACAAAATTGTTCAAGGCGAACCTGTAACACTTTTGACGCGTGTCACAGAGATAGCTCAATTATTTAAATACAAATTTCTCAAAAGTTAACAACTTTTAACGTGAAATAAGAGCACCAATCTCTGCGTCTGTAAAATCTACGCAGGCTGATACTCGATTTTTTCCGAACAGACGAAACCATCTATGAAAAAATTGGGTTCGAAAATTTGTGAGGTTATGTCGATCGTTTAGACGTATAAAAACATAGCCCGATAAAAATAAAAAAAAAACCAAAAAAAAAAAAAAAAAAAAAAAAAAAAAAAAAAAAAAACAATACGTTCCAAGTTTTTTTATGCACAAATAGATATTCTCGATTCTGTAAAAGCTGGTAGTTTGCCAATTTCAGTTATTTACCTTTAATCGACTATATCAGTCTATACATATTCTGAAGACCTCAAATTTTGAGAATTTGAAACGAATTACTGATCAGACACATTAGTATAGAATCTTAATTTATGGAATAAAAAAATTAATTAAGATTGATCAAATAAATTAATTAGCGTAACGAGCTCTCTTGAACCGACTAGCCTTCGGATTTATATATATTGATCTATAATCAAAGAAGACGTGAGAGAAGGAAAAGAAGTAACAGAGGGAGAAGCTGGAAAAAGGTGGAAAAGATTGGGAAAAAGGAGGATGGTTGGTAAAAATAAAAACACAATGTATAAATTTAAATTTTATTAACGGTTAATATTACAAATGTGAATTTAATTAATCAATTAAAAAACTAGTTCATCAATCGAACGGGATTTTTTTTAAATGCGATAGATTTCTCAGATTTGTGATATATATTTTTTTTTTTAGTTACAGTGGATAATATTAACGATATTACAAAAATATCACGCCAGCTTCGAAATTTGTTGAGGTTTGTTGGGGTTGCTAACTCATAACCTAATTTATAATAATTGAATCGACGAAGGAAACTTTGATATTTCGTATTTTTTATCGACGGACGTTTATATAAAATATTATGATCTTATCTTTTTTCCTAATGATAATTCAGAAATCGACTTTAACTCATCTACAGATCGCTGACTTACTTACAGAAATCCACGCACGAAAACAGTTTTTCATTTCCGATTCACCTTTGCGATTATCGATAAGAAGGTTTTCCTTTCGATCGACATCGTTTATCCTAACCCTCTAAAGATGGCGCAATCGTCCGAGGCTACAAGAATCCTGTATTTGAATTCTGTGGAATAATAGCGATGATGAATGTCATCTCTAGGAAGCGTACATTTTTAAATAAAGTTAATTTCATTTTTTAAGCCTCAAATTAATTTTTCTGGTTGCGGTTAAATGATCTTTTCGTGGACCAACATAAATTCATATTATAACATTAATTATAACGTAATGTAAATTCACATTGCGATATTTATATTTTTAATTGAAATTAAATACTTTTATAATATGGCTACACATAAAAACTCGTAAATTCAATTTTCACCGATATTTATATTTTTATAACATGGCTACACATAATTACTATTGAAAACATTGCTCTAAAAATAGTTTAAATTTCCACTACCAGATGTCAGATCGTCGTTTGACAGTTCCCAATAGCCGGCTCGAACTTGTTCGATTAACTTGGCGGTTCTTGAGTTATTTCAGTGTCTCGAGATAAGTGACATGCTCCGTACGTATATTTCGATATATATAAGAGTCAAGTCCTTTTCGTTCCTCGCAGTTGTACAGATTAGCACAAGCGTGAACACATACACAGACACCTGAGCAATCTTATTCACGCACACGCGAATCCGCGAAGCGTCGTACAAATACGCGTGCCACGAGCATTAAGGTCGCTCTCGAGAAGCGAGAATATACCCCGTTGAAATATCTAGTAGCGACAGCGCTGGCAGATTTAAATTGACCGTATGGAAAGGCCCTCATTCGCGTTTATATCGCAGCGCGTCGTTGAGAAAACATCGTTGACGCTCCTAACCTCAAAGTTCACTACACTCCGCCATATCTCACGTAACCCTTTAAAAGTCCTTTCTCACCCTTCAGCACCGTTCTACATTCGTTTTCTTCCTTTTCCTTCTTGCGAGAGTTTACGAGCGTTCGGTTATGTGAAAGCGAAACCCACGCCTCGATTACATTCCAGTAATCGTTTGAGCAGTCTCTAATCTCCGGTTGGTTCCTGTGGTCACGTTGTTCTTTCGTTCTTGATTCTTTAGTTTCAACCCCTTTTGGCTTTTAACGACTACATCCTTTCCGGGCACGCACTTCTATTGGACCCCTGTACTAAAGTTCCTTTCTCTTCGTCGTTGTATTGATCTTCAAGACAGTAAAGTTGTATTTTCGAAAAAAATATATATATATTATCTAAAATTAACCCCCTATAGTCACACTGGGTAAAATACATTTTCAACCTGGGATTGCTTTTTTCCCGATTTTTTTTCGATAATTTTTTTGTTATTAAAAAAATTGAGCAATTCGAAAATACTTTACGCAGTTTCATAAAAAAAGGTTGAAAATAGACTGTACGATTTTTTAAAACTTTTTTTGCAATTTTTAGATGATTTTACACTAGTCAAAGTGGGTGGGGTGTATCACACCCCATGTGACTATTACGTTATTATTAGGTGTGACTGTAGGGGGCTGATCATATCTTGAAAAATAGGTTTGAATAAAAACGCACTCCATTGATTGCGATTTATCAAACCGAAGTTTGACATACGAATGATGTTCGAAAAGTTTTCAGTCTGGACAAGAAAACACCTCAAACTTGTTATTAATATATCTTTATTTTTGTCACACCTTAATATCAGTACACTTGTTCCATCAACGTCGCAGCGTTTTTATGTCTCGATTGTAGAGAGATTCCCCCAACTCTCAAAAAAAAATTGCTCTGCTGCCCGTTGCCTGCCTCCTCATCCTTGAAGCTAGCGATTTTTTAAAGGTGGAATACGAAGGAGCAGACTTCTCTGATGTGTTATCCATGTCTTTCCTAATTTGGTTCGGTGGCGTATGTATTTTTAATAAAATACTTAGTAACGGCTGGAATTTTAGATTTTTCCATTTTCATACGCGTACAGCAGCTTGAGAACAGACAATTTATTGAATCATAATAAAGAAATATAATGAATCGAAATTTGACATACGATTGACTAACATATATCGCGATTCTACCTTTATAGATTAATTTTCATACTAATCTTATTTATGCATAAATATCTTTTCGAATAGACCTCGTAACATTATCTCACGAAAGATATAGGTTATGTTTCAATTCTATGAATTTATTTTCATTTCTTTTCACGTGTGTTTCATTCCAACGTAATAAAAATGATCAAAAAGCGTTTATCAGGCTTGACTCACGATGTCATTGGATCCCAACATGGATTCCCTATCGCGTGATGACTAACAAGACCACATGACGATGCAAATGGTCCCGAAATGATATTTATTTTGTGGTCAAACAAATCAGGATTGAAGATATAAAATTGACCATTTCGAAACTTCGAGGTCAATCAGAAATAGCGTTAAATCTACTTTGATTACCACATGGATTTACCGTATATGGTGTCTCTATGAAATAGAAAATAAATTACAATCTAAAGCAAGGGCTCAAAAGTACCACTCTTCCAGTCATTCATTGATGCGCCAGTTAGTGAACTGCTAAACGGTCACCACTCCGATTGTTGGTCATGCGCAACTCTACTTAAGCCGAAATACCGGCGAAGTCAGACCACCCATCCATCAGTGTCGGCCTGTGGTTACGTTGCTATTCGAATAAATGGAGTAGTCGGGGACGAGATGCATTTCCTTTGGATTCTTGGCAAGTGTTTCCAAGTTCGGCTTGCAAGGCGTGTCTTCTGACGAAGCACTTCCCAAGGTCGTTAAGTGTTAGGGGATTTTCCAAGGAATTGCGGTCGAATGAATGCTCGGGAAATCGGCGCATGCTTGTGTTTGGGGAATGCTTAGAATCGGTAGTTAGGTACTGACCGATAGTATGGGAAATTCTGCAATGAAATAAATTTTTGTGAGATTTGCGATCGAACGTATCCGATAATGAAAATTTGGTTTAACCCAATATTGAATTCAAGATAATTTGGCTAAAGGAAGTTACGAATCAAAAACGTACCTTATAATTTTAAAAAAGTGGATTAATAAAAACCTTACTATTTTATATCATTTAATGATAAACAACTTTGCGGTTCTAAACGCAAATAACGGAATCCCAAATATTTTGTACCAAAGAAAAATATACTTCTCGACGACGTCAGATATTAATTTATATTTGATTAGATATATAATTTCATTTCAGGGAAGGAAAATGAGTACGAACTGTAATCTCACGTTTCATAAGAGTCACGAGTACGGTTTTTCCACGTTGGAGTCTAATTTCATTGAATATTGATAAATTGTAGTGGAAGAAATTGTAGATTGAAGAAAAAACTGATTCCTTTCGAGCACACTATTTTTCTCGACAAGTGGACCCATAGCCCAGAGAAAACAGGCATGACTGTTGCATTCCATAAAGTCTGTCAGCAATCGCTGGAGAGAAAAGGCGACTGTCGTGAATGCCGCCACCTGTCGTGGAAACCGTGCTGAACTACGTAATTGCTTCAGGCTTTGTACCCATCAACAATTTGTATTTGCCAATCTTAGCAGTCAGTCGCGACGCATTTGGAATTGAGATTTATCGAATTCAATGCAAACATTTCAGTACGTATATCCCTATCCGTGTCGACGTAGAGCGTATAATTTATTTAGCCAGTTGATTGCAGACGTATTGCAGATGCAAATTTATGCTCCAGAGAGGTTATGTTCCCCATCGGGGATATCTCACCCGTGTTGCTCTAATGGAATCCCAAAATTGGATGGCATTTAGCTCCTAAGCGCCTAATATAACGTCAAGGATAACGATATTATCTGAATTCCATTGCGCTCCGGCAACGAGCAGCTGACACGATTACCTACCACACGAGAAGTCATTTCAGCCGATGTGGTACTTCAATTTGTGATCGTGACATTTCATCACGCGAGTTGCAGCATCATCAAAAATTCCGACGTCTTGCTCGTTCTCGTGACACTTTTGTTTCTGTTTTTTTACATCCGGTCTTCTAAGTCTTCACGTTTTACAAAAGATCGGAGGACTCGATGTCAGAATCGAAGTGGATCGGCTAGGGTTTCTCTTTTTACGGATACTATTTTTTCAGTTGATATAGTTTTTTGTGCAACCCCGGTTATTTTTGTGATACATCTCATATTTGACGTATTTAGAGAGAAAACATTTGACCGAATTCTGGTACAAGCTTTATTTATTCTACTCTAAGTTCTAATAGTTTTTTCAGCGTGAAGATCGAAGCCCATCAAGAATCCGAAAGATATTTAAGAAGAAAACATCGCTTGGGTGACATTTACATAGAATAAATTTTAACTTAAAAAATAGTCTTAGAATCGGGAATGATTTGCTAAACATGAAATAACAATTTAAGGAAATACAACGAACATTGAACATTTATATGTATCAAAATTGTAACATAAAGGAAGCATTTTTAATCCACATCTACCGATTTGAGTAGTACTAGCGGATTTACTAATCAACAGTATACATCAATAATTTTTTGAGTCTGAAAAAAAATTAATACAATACTATTCATCATAAGAAAATAATTATTCGCGAAGTGTTGGTAATAAACGTGTTCAATTATTATTAGTAAAATTAAAGTACTAAAAAACAGCAATCAGTTTGATTTGAGTGATTTAACCAACCGCCATGTCATAAAGCTGTTCCCGAAAAAAATAGGAACGTCGTTCGTTTAGCGTGCGTGTATATATGTAAACTGGGTCTGTGTCGACCAGCATAGGGAAAAATGGATCGTTTCAATCGATATTATGCGCTTGAAACGTTCGTTAGTGAACTATTAATATTTCCGGTCCAAAGATCGATCTGCCTCTATTTCCTAAATGTTGTGTAATAAATGCATTGATTTCATGAATTAAAGAATCGTCTCAGTGTGACCCTTTGAAAAATCACTGATTTTCGCGATTTACTGTTTAAATGTTCTAATAAACTAATCAGTCTGGTTTTCTTTTTATAAATAAATACATTCATGCCGAACACAAAATTATTTTTTTTACCTTCATTCATTTAGTATATAATAATTAAATAAATTGTTGAAATGACACGTTAAAAAAGAAGGTCCTGTAGGATGTCCACGATGGCGGCGGCAGTTTTGATGTGAAACACAAATTTCAAAAAGATTATTAATCTGTAGGAAAGTCTGTATCGCGCTATGGAGGTTTTTTTTTTTAATTTGATAAAACGCCGGCGGTTTGAACAAAAAGTATCAAATTTGGCTCTTTTTTTCGACGGTACTTCGTAATAAAAATAGCAAGATTAAAAAAAAAAAGCTTTCGTAGCGCGATAGATAATGACTTTAAAAATGTTCTCTCAAAATTGGAAATAGATATTTTCAAAACTCTTCCCTTGAGAGTGGACACCGTTTTGAAAACCACCATTCCGAGAAAAAAACGTTTAAAGATTGTAGTCCCGCGTAGTCCCCTTTCTACAAGAAACACTGTAGAGACCGTAATAATTTGAATTTCGGTTTAAACATTTGAGAGAATATTTACAACAGTGTATACTATACGATAATGCAAAAAAAAAACCATTTTTTTTCAATTTCTCACTGAGACGATCCCTTAATTACTGTCGTATTTCCTCGGTAAGGAATTATACATTTTCACGGGCGTAATTCTAAATTGCTATATTACAGTATACAAAAAAAATTAATTCTGTTTCAAATGAGAAAGTTCATCCACGTACTACCTTCAAGAAACACATTACGTACCTGCAACTACATAACTTTTCAAAACAATACGAGACATTTGAATATACCGGTTTTTTTTCGAGGTTCTTAAATTGATATCACCAGTATAGATCCTCGAGGAACGGGTGCTTGACTTTTGACTCACCAATGCGAGGCACAGCCCACGTAAGAATCGCTAAGACTGACGACAGGCTTAATATCAATTTATTGATAATTAACCATGAGTAACTCCCCTATATATGGGCAGTTATCAGTTAAGTATTGCATTTGTGAAAAATTAATCATTATTGATATGATTATGTTTACCGTTGCGGAACCAACATTGAGCCGATTGGTACTGCCACTATTGATCGGTGCAATATAGACTTCCAACCGTGGTTAATCATTAATTAACGATACTTCGATATTATTTATTTTCTGATATTCGTCATTGTTTATCGAATGTGTACGGCTAAAGATCTCTAATCTTCAGCCCAGCAAAAATGTGCTCGTGTGCTCAAACGTTTCAGCTCTCCACAGTACGATTTTGTGCACAGTACGAGATGCTGTATCCTGAACGATTCGACTCAATTCGTTTTCTTCGCCAATATCTGTTCTCTTGGTCCTGCCAGTGATATCGTGGAACAATATTTGCAATATTCGAAGGTCTTCATCCTCGTAACTGGTAATCTTGTCGGCTATTCGTATCAGGTGATTGAACAGTCGAAAAAATCTTAATCGACAACGCTGACAATATCGCACGATTGTTGTAACGTTGCCATTAAAAACCACGTTTTCGAAAAACAGTGGTTACCCACCATTCGGTTTTGTCTTTCTTACCCAATCCAGATAACCAAAGAATTTATGTTTGGAATCATTTTTTTTACGTTGGCATGACTCGGATTTTATTAGAATATATATTAACATTAAATTTTCAAAAAGTCGATTAAAGTTCATCGACTTGTTTTTTAAGTCCGAAAAATCGTTTGCGATAAGCGAAATGATGTTAGTCAGTGACGCGAAAAAATCTAGATTTGACATGTGGACACCATAGTGTTATATATATAGATATATAATTAATACAATATTTTTACAAAACGATAAAAAAGTTATAACGTTTATAACTTTATATTAATTGTGTATTTTTAATTCATGCAACGACAATGTGTATTTTTACAGATTGAAACAGTCCGAACGTTTTTTTTTTTGGTTCGAAAGCGTCAACATGCGGTAAAGCCAAGCAAGAGATTAGATCTGTTTCTCCACATAACGCGCACGATGTTTACTGGTCAGTGTGGCGCACCTTTCGCGTCGCAGAAGCGCAGTCGACCTCGACCGTTAGCGTTCGGCCGGTGCCCGATGTTGGTTCAACATTGGGTGATAGAAGTTGCTTGACTTACATAGAACGTGGGACAGATAAGGGCGAACGAAGTAGTCCATCGGAAGTTGGGTTTCTGGCGGTAGTGAATATTGGACTGGCATTGGTATAGTACCAAATGTAAGAATTATCAATAAATGTTTACAATTTTTCGTCACTTAAAGATGTTTCCAACATTGGTTTTATGATTTTAAAGGGTTAAGTATTGAATATAAAAAATGCTCGGTAATTCTGTACTTTACCAGCTTTTTCGAAAAATAATTTTCCGGTTTTTTGTCGTCGATGAATAGCTCTATTTTTTTATAAACGATATTATTGATGCGGAAGAAGGTTCCTATCAGTTTTCAATTTTTTTATGACCTTGTTTTACAATATTCTACGTTTATTTAATTTTTGAATACCCTTTGTTTTAAAGGAGACCACTTGGTTTGGTGGCATCGAGGCAGCGCAAAATGCAAACACACATTGTTTGGGTTTTGATTGGGTAAAACAAAAAAATTCATAATTGATAGGATCCTTCTTTCGCATCAATAATATTATTATTAATAACAAAATTAATCCATTTATCAGCGATGAAAAATCGGAGACCATTTTTCGAAAAAAACCGCTAAAGTACAGATTTACCGAAATAAATTTTTTCTTTCAAAATTGCCGTGATGTTACAACGCACTATAGTATTCCATTACTTTTCTTCCGAAACTCCTCGTTCCGTGTATTTATCTAAAGTATAAAAAAAAAAAAAAAACGTAAAATAGTCCACGAGGTGAATACAACGCGGGAACTTGTATACAGAGTGCGATGTATACACGAGGATCTCAAGAACTCACCGATGCAGGCTTCTCTCGTGGCAGGATCGTAGTTTACTCGTGGGGGTTCGTGCTCGCTCGGTTCCGGCGCTGTCTGCCATGACTGGCCGTGCGCGTCGTCGTGTCTCAGCTGTATATATAACCGAGGCGCGTACGTACACGCGCGCACACCGCTGTCATTGGTGTGGGGGGTCATGGTGGGGGCTGGTAGTCGGAGTGTTGCGCGGCAGCGGCGTCAGGTGGCGAGGCGGAAGGGTGGGAGTAGCTAGCGGTGCCGTGATTGGTGCTGGCGTGGGAGAGCCGCCCGCTCGAGCGATCCGGCCGGCAGTCAGCGCCGAGCATCCAGGTAGAGCACTTCGGGGAGAGAGAGGCCGAGTGTCTGTTTTTACACGGTGGCACGATACGACAAACTGCGTACGAAAAAGAACGCTCACGTTGCTTCCAAACGCAAAATTCCCGATACAGCACGGAGAGATACGCGGATGAGAACTGAAATTGACGCGAAACCGCATAAATATCTGTAGCCGATCGAAAAACACACAACTAGGGAAATAAAAAAAACGTACGTTTACGGGTTGGCAATAGGAGAGAAGATAATATGACGTTGGCGGAGAGTAAAGAGCGTTAAACGCGTCCCCCGCGACTCGCACACGTGCAAGAGTTTTCGGGGCCAGAGGAAAATATTAAAAAATATTATTAAATAAACCGAGAGGCAGTGAGAATCGTAAAAACGGTCGCGCGATGGCCGCTCGTCGCGTTAACGATGCGGTCGTACGTTCGTCCCTCGTGTCCCCGTTGTCGTTCGAGAAAATTGAAAAATTCGTCTCGTGTTTGTGGCTAGCCGACCGGGAGTACGGTGATCATGATGAGTGCGCGAGCATGCCGGGCTCTCATTGAGCGCCCGCGTTGGATAATTCGCAGTGTTTTCGCGCAGCGTTGCCGTTAGACGAATAGTAATACCAAACCCACGAGAGAAAAATAAAATAAAATACGATATTCGTAAAAAGCCGTGAAAAATCGAAGCGTCGAGAGCGACCGGTGCGCTCTCTCGTAACCGCGTCCTCCATTATCGCGTGTGTGAAAACGACGTGTCGAGAGTTCTAATCTCTCAGGTGCCCGCGCGTTTATTCGTGCCCGCGAGATTTACGAGAAAATACAGGGACGCGATTGAGGTTCGACCTCTAATGAAAAATCGTCAGGTTTATTCTCGAGCGAACCAAACCTCACTGCGGACATAGGAAAGTTCCGGCGTATTATCAAAAGTCTTTCGAGTGTCGCGCGAATGGTCGAGAGCCTCAAACACACGCGGCTTAAGAACGCGGGAACCGACGGCCAAAATACCGAGCGATAGGAAAAAAGAAAACGGGGGACCAGTGTGAGTGCGGTGGCGTTGTGATCGCATTTTTTGTGCGCCTTTGTTTTTCTTCCCCCACCCCTTTATCTCTCTCTCTTTCTCTCTCTCTCCCTCTTTTTAGTTTCGTTCTAACCTACAAACTTCGACGCCTCTAACCTACCTCGAGTACTCTTCGTGCTCAATCTTTATTGTCGTCAATAACTTTACACTTCTATATATACATATGTATATATATGTATATATATGTATAAATAGGAATCGTGGTTAATCCCGCCATCTTTGAGCACGCTTTCGGTATTAACGCGAGTTTCGCTACGACGCCGGTTTCGTGTGAAATTAGCAGTGATAGAAAAAAGAAGAAAATTTAAAGTAAAGTGGATATCGACGAACATCTCGTCGTACAGTGACGTCGTGATGTCAAGTGTGTAATTTTTTGAACGTGTATATACGTATACATACGCGTGTACATGTATTTTTATTTCGTGTGAAATATTTCGAGAGTGCATCGCGAACGAAAAACTCGTCCAACTCGGCCGGAACGAGACGACGAGCGGGAAAGAACGCGTAGGAAGAAAACGAGTGTTTTCGGGAGATTTTTTTTTCCCGTATCTTTTTTGTTTCTGGGTTTGTTTTTTTTTTTTTTTTGGTTCTGTGCCGCGGTAAAAGTCTTCGGATTCGGGGATTTCTCGCGAGGCGGTGGCGCGTTCAAACACGAAAATACGTTCACCGTCGGACGCTTCTCGCCGAGCGTCACGACAATAATGCCGCACGTGAGCAGCAGTGGCGGCGGCGGCGATGATCTCGGCAGCGAGGACGAGGTCAAGGTTTTTGAGGATGAGGGCGAGGACGAGAAGAGATCCTCGGAAAATCTCACCGAGGAGAAGAGCTCGCTCATCGACCTCACCGAATCCGAGGTAACCACTAATTTACGAAACGTATTTCGGAAATACCTTTTTATATTTTACGGACGAGCACGATTTCCTTCTGCGAGGAAAATCGCGAAGTGAAAAAAAAGCATTTTTGAGAAATTTCTATTTCTTCGGGGATTTTTGGTTGTATATTTTATTGGAAAAGAACTTACGGAACTTAGAGGTTAAAACTCTTCGTAGTTACATTTTTTTAAAAATCGATCGAGCCGAAACTATCCGTCCGATACGAATGAAAAAATTACGAAACGTACTTTGAATGTAGCACATGACGTACGAGAAATTAAATTATGAAAAACCAAAGAGCAATGCGGTGAAAAAATATCAATAAAGTCGATAAACAGAAAATACGATTTTCCTTAAAATATTCATTCGATTTTTTCGTCAATTTTTTTGTATCGCGAACTAATATTTGGGATTTGATTACCGACATATTTTTGCTAATTTTTTGTACCACTATATAAAAATTGATTTACTGAATATTGTTTCATTTTTATATATATATTTTTTTTTATTGTTGAAATAGAATTAACGGAATTTTGGCAATTCTTTGGTAGTTACATTTTTAAAAATCGTTTTTCGTAGAGTACGTTCGTACGTTAGAACGTACGTTGAGTATTTTAGATGACGTATGAAAAATCAATTTGTGAAAAAACCAAGGATAACGCGCTGGCGGAAAGTCATAAAATTGATGCGCTAAAAGGAATAAAATGGTAAAGATCCTTGTCCAAGAAATAAATAATCGCAAAAGCCGATGTGCAAAAATGACGTTGTTTTCACCAAATAAATTTTGAGTTTGTTGATTGTTTGTATTGCTAACTAAAATTTGGAAAGGATCTCCTTGAATTTGATACTTTAGGGAATAACTAGTAGAACAGCAGAAATTGCGGGCATTAACATCCCTCGAGATTATCGATTAGAACGGAGACAGATATGTGGTGTTGAAGTTTGCGTCTTTGCAAAGCAACGACAATAATTTTTTTTCCAATTATTTTTTCTTACCACATATCTCATTTAATTTGCATTTTATTTAGATATAATTTTTATTTTTTATTTTTATTTACTTTTATAAGATTAGATTTTTGACATTTTTCAGATTTCTGTGTTTAGATTTTTCCTACGTATATATGACGTCGAACTATTACAAGTCTTAATAAATATTTTTTTTTTTAAATCAATCGAAATTGAAGTATGAGTGACCGATACTCAGGCCGAAGAAAAATATATTTCTTTTTAACTTGAAAAGTATCATTTATTCGTTTCTTCATTTAATCCATTTCGAGAAAGATCGTTATTTTCCTAGTTTTTAATTTTGTTTACAGCTTAAACGCAATGACAAGTCTTTTCTCAGATTTTGATATTCTCTTTTCCATTATTTTATAAAATATATACATACCAAAAAACTTACATTTTTTGAGCGATCGATGAATATTTTTATTATTTGAATTTTGCATTTCGGAATGAACGTCCGTAAATCGTTGAATTAAAAAAAATGTAGAATAAAAAAAAGCACCGAATTTAAAAAATGATAGAATTTAACAAAATCAGTTTATTAAAAAAGATTTGTTAAACCGAGAAAATTCGTTGAATAAAAAAATGAAACTCGTCGTAAAAAAAAAAGATCGGTGCAAGAAAAAAATTAGTTGTATTAAAATTTTGATCATATTTCCGTACATGCGTTCCAGGAGAAGGGATCCCTTGCCGGTGGGAGCTACACAACCAAGACTTCAGCCAGGTCCGACCTCAGTCCTGTTTTCGGTGAGTGAAAAAAAAAAAATCGCAATTATTCGAAAAAAAATAAGAAATTAGCACTCCAACAACGTAATCACAGCTCGAAAATCTGAAAAAATAATCTTATCGCGATGAAACGAATTTCGGACTGCGGAAATGGATAATTGCTGCGTACATTGAAATTTCAGCGATTGGAAAGGCAAATATTTGGATAATGTTGAAACGGTTATTTCTCGGGTGTGAAAATAGGGTTATTCGTAAAAAGGATTAATCGGGTGGAAAATAGCCGAGGTTCCCTCGCGATCTCTCGTCAGCTGATCCACTCCGAAACTTTTAACTCGTGCGGCAACGTGAGTGAAAAATAAATTAGCACATCTCGCTGTACAAATATTAATAATTAATCGTGCGTAACGCTCGTTCGGCTTATTCGTCGTCGTCCTTTGTCGTCGTCGTCGTCTTCGTCGACGACTGCGACGCGACAGCGTTATTAATAATGCAAACGTTGCCACGAATTGCACACGATCAAAATGCTTCCATGTTGACACACGTATTACAGATTTGATTGAGCAAAATATTTGCGAAGCACGCCTCCAGACAAAGAAAATGTTCTTTGCTTCGTACCAAATTTCATTACTGTTTCTCTTCTTTTCACGTTTCGAGAATTTATTTTTCACTCTATCGCAGCTCTTGTTTTGCCATCGAAATTTTGAGGATCTTTTATCGTGATCGATCGATTATTTATTTATTTAGTCACCCATTTATTAATTCATTTCATTAACTTATACATATTTGCTTATTTTACTAAACGAATAAATAAATATTTCATATTAAAATAATGAATCAAATGGATAAAGATCAAATACGTAACGACTAAATAATTATTTCCAAATAATTACAAAATATTGACAAAATATCGATAAATATTAATGCATAAAAGCATAAGGGAATTAATTAATTGTATAATGAAATAATGAGAAAATGAATTCATTTATTAACCAATTTATTTATTGAGTTAATTGATTTTTATATATGGTTAGAAAAGTAATTTATTTATTTATTTATAGTCGAGAAAAAAGTTAATGTTAACCGAAATAATGGAATGTATCGTACGAAGAGGAGGAAGATAAAATTACGATATATATTTTTTTAAATCTACTTGTGTTTATAATTATTAGAAATATTTGCATATTTCGTTCGTAAATTCCCGATGTATGTCTCAAAAAAATCATTTTGCCATACTGAACGCATAAAAAAATGGGGAGGAGACAAAAAGTCATTCAATTTTATCGGATTCTATTGAAATAGATTGTTACATCGCCAATCCAACGATATCGAATATTGTATCTTCTGAAAGCAATCGTTAATTAACAATATTAATTGACAATAATTACCAACGTTAATTAACAATAACTACCAACCCCACCTTTTTTTTTTAGCAAATTAAAAGGCTACGAAACTCATTAACGTTTGATATTATTCTTATCACAGATCCGCAATTTTCAAAATTGTTTAATAAAAAATGACTTGAAAAATAAAAAAAAATTATTTCGAATCCATTTAAAAAATTCGATTATATTGGTTTTATCAATGTTTTCACATCTTAAGGTTCTTTAAATTCGTAAAATAAAACAATCGTACACGAACGATACATCAGTACATTTTTTTTTCGTTCCTTTATTCAATCAAATTTTTGACAGCTTGTCGAAACAAAAAGTTTATCGAAACAATCAATATATGTATATGTATTTTGTGTTTTATTCTTCGTAATATCGATTAAGATCGAAATGGTGAAAGTTTGATTGATTATCGTTAAATCGAATGGCAAACGCAAGCGGATCTGTCCGGTACAAACAAACCTAATATCCGGCGAATTAATATGAATCGTATTCAAATGAGTTCTCGCCCGTTATTCCTACAAACGTGTGTTTCGCTTAATAAAATTTTTAACCAATATTTCGATACCAGCGATCCGATCAATTTAGCTTTCCGTGCACTCCGATAAATTCAATTAAATTATCATTCCAACCAAATCAAATAGCATATCGGCTATTATCTACGCGATCGTTTTGTGCCTCTCGAATGAATTTTTATTCGGATAAACCAACTGTCATGAACGTTTCGTAAATAAGGAACAACAATAAGAATCAAAGTGTTTTTTTTTTCAATAAAAAAATCTTTTAAAAAATCTCTATTGGTTCTCGAGATGCCATTTTCTAGGAAAATAATAATAAATAAAATTCTGTACTAAAATATATACAGATCCCTCGACAACGAATTCTCATTCCTTTAATCATAAATTTAAAAAAAATCATTAAAGTAGATTTATACCTGAATCGATAAATCTGTAGATTTATTTTATTGTTTAAAACAAATTTTAATATATTTTCAATATTTTCCGTATTCATATATTAATATTTTTTATATTTATATATTTGTTTGTATATTTTTTATACTTTCTATCCATAACGTGTTTAATAATAACGACGTTGAAATTTGCATTATACCGTATCTTATATTATACAAAATCATTTATTTTTCCTTTTTTATTCGGGATTTTATATTACACGAGAAATTTATCCGGTACTCGTGATATGTTTCAAAAAAAGGTATTTTCGAAGGTCGGCTCTTTCGCCGCCATTTTTCCAAAGAAATAATAATTTACAAATCTGCTATTGAATATACGCTAAATAATGAATTCGAAAAAACATTCTAAATCCTATGCTGCTTCAGAAAAAAACATTGTAAAATTTTTGCTTCGTCAGATTTATCCCTTAATCGATAAATCCGTATACGAATGAAAATCAACAAAATTTGACCTTGGTCGAGTCCTATTCACGACGAAAATTCCTCCAGAGACGACAAACCGTTTTCGTTTATTTTTCCCCGGATTACTAGACCAGAAGAAATACGCGATTGTCGCCCTCGCTGTACTTAGCTCGCTCATGCACGTACTCGTTTATCACAATTTTCGAATAATTCAGAAATATCTCGACCTTGACACGATACGATTGACACGTCACGGAAACCCAGGCCCGGTTGTTTCAGATCAAGAAAATGTCGATTCTTGGAAGAAAATTGAAAGTCAAGCAGCGAGCACGCATTTGTTAGTCAGCCACACGATCCGAGTTAATTCTATACTACTCGATTCGTACGTATCCGTATGTGTGTGTTTCTCTTCGGGAGGAGTTAAACGGTTCACGTCGGTACTTTGTGCAACGATTTTAATCATACCATGTTTCGTACATTCTCGTTTCTAACGATCTAATATATATTAAAATATTATTAAAATAATTATTTACAATCAAATTTAAAAGAATAAAAAGTAATTAATGTCAATTAAATTAAATTAACAAAGGTGTTATTAAAACAATTAAATAAAAATGAATAAACTTAAGTATTTAAATATTTATTTTAAATCAAATAAAAAAATAAAAATTAATGAATGTAAATTAAGTTAAATTAAAAAAGCTATTATTGAAATAATTTTAGACAATATTATTAAACTTAGGTATTATTAAAACAATTAAATAAAATTGAATAAACTTAAGTATTTAAATATTTATTCGAAATCAATTGAAATAAATTGAATGAAATAAAAAAATGTACTATTAAAATAATTATAGAAAACAATAATAAAATATGTAAAAAACGATGCAGAGAAGGAAGTCAGCTGCAGCCGCAAGGAGGGGGGCAATTTTGAAAACAGGGTTGGAGTGGGATGTGAAATAAATCGAACTTTGAATTTGTAAAAAGGGAAGTACTCTGTACGATTCGAACAACCGTAACAAATTTGATAATCAAAACTAAACATAATTTATTAAAATTGTTTAATTAAATATTTTAAAAAACTGAAAAAAAAATTGCAAACGATGCAATTTTCATATTTCATTATACATCCACACAAGCACACCCAAACACGAAACATCCGCATTTTTTTTTCTTCGCATTTATCTTTCCGATAATTTTCAAAGATCGCGATAATTCTGTCAATGCGAAGATAGATACGTTTGATCGAAATGTACATCGACCTTGTGTAATTGCCAAAGTTTCTGGATCGTAATTAACGGTTGGCGCTCTGTTTTCGTCGATTTTAAATTTTCAATTTTCGAGGCTCATCGATCAAGAAAAAAATCTACGACGATTTGTATTTGAGGTGAGGGGCGGAGGGGGGAGAAATTGTGCCTTCAATCGCGTCGGGAACGAAACAACGCCTGTGTACACTGATATTGACGTGACGTAGTACTTGGATACGAATCTGCGCGTGTATGAGTATGCTTGTACGAATAAATGCACGTATACCCTCACGCCCTTTTCAAGTGGTTAATAATCCAGAACGATTGGGCGGTCGTCTATAAGCGTTCGTATTCTTTGGTCAATCTATGATTATATTTGTACGTACGTATGTTTGTCCGTTTGTGGTTATGTGCGTACCGAGGACTGACTAGGTCTGTGCTGCGCCTAGAAATGGATTTAAATGTTTACACGTGTATTTCGTGGTGCAGTATAGAAGAACGTGACCCATATTGCATTAAAGATGAATCTATTAAGTTGGGAAGTTGGTTCGCAGTATTTTTATATTTTATTTCGTTTTTCAACGTTTTTTGTTAATTTTTTTGCTGTTTGACAAAATCAATATTTATCATTCGATATAATTCTTTTTTCGATACAAAATTATGTTAGTATTTTTAAGTTATTTGATTTTTTCATTACTTTTGAGGATTTAAAATGGAATTTCCAGGAAGTAAAAAAATCAACGTTTTTGACATTAACTTTTTGCATTTTCGATAAGAGTTTTGATATTGCAAATGTCCTGGGTTTTAGCAGGTTTTTGGCCTCGATGAAAAATGAAAGATGTGTTCCATTTCTAAGCCTCAAATATGATAAAAAATTTAGTTATTCAAAAAGACGATCAGCACAGTTTTGTGGAGTAGAAAGAGCTCTATTGAATGAATAATAAAACTTTGTAATAAAACTTTGTCAAACGGCAAAAAAAAAAATCGTTGTGAAATGAAAGAAAATATAAAAACGCTAGGAACTTGTTCTCCAACTTAATATTTCATCGGCAATATTTTTTCTGCTTAGGACTTTTAAGTCAAAATCTTTCGAACGAAAATTCAGAAAACACTTCAGGCGATCCACTATAAACTCACCCAATTTTTTCCATTTTTATTTCTTTTTTTTAACCCTACTGTGTTTGACTTACGTTGAATTTTAAAAAATTTGTCATTTTTTAGTCCAATATGAAATAACTTTGCGAAAAAAAATTGCATGATTTTTTCGAAAAGGAAAATTGCACTCCTGCTGGTCCTTTCGAGTTTGTATAATATTTCAAAAGCCCCAAACGAAGCTGAATTAATTATTTTGACAATCCCGTTCCTTGAGTTTGGTTACCCCTTTTTTTTTTTTTTTTTTTTGGACGGAAGTATTTTACGTTCAGTGCAACAAGAAATATCGACTGGTGTAACCAAACTTTTAATCCGTAGTGTATAGCGTGTATTATAGGGAGGTGAAGTTTGTTTATGACTTTGTTCGTAAGGAGTAACATGTAAAACCACTAATCGGATTTCGGAAATCCTTTCACTGATAAATAGCTTTCCCGAGGAGCAAAGCTTGATTTAATTTAATTTTTTATGTTTTTAGTTCGATATCTTTAAATTTATCGAACAATTCGATGTAACAGGGCGTTTCATAAGCTATCGATAACATTGCAATGTCTGGCTGGTCATCTCATGATGATCCAAAATAACCAAATATGACCTCAGTAAAAGTGTCATAATTTTAAAAATATTCTCACTTTCTCAAACTGAAAATATCTGACGCAAACCCAATGTTTCACATATCGCATGGACATTTTTTGTTTAAATGTTACTAAAAGATCTTTGACAATCTGCAAATTATTAATAAAAAAAAAATCCTGCTACTTTTTAGTTCCTTACTTGGAAATCGACGATTCGAAAATGCGTAAGAATATTTTTTATAGAATTAAGGGATTTTAAGTTTAATTTAGGATTTAAGGGTATAAAGATTCGTTAACCCAAACAAACCCAAACAAAAACGTTGAAAAGAATTTTCGTTGGTTTCCATGCAGACTTCGAGACCAAAGAATAAAATGTGAAAACTTAGAATTTGTGGAAGCCAAAATCCAAAAGTTATCAATTGAAATACCGATCGATAACTTTTGGATTTTACGAAATGGAGAACAAATCAGTAATGGTCTGCTTGCGGGTGTTGCGTTTTTCTCTTCGTGTATCTATTTTGCTAACGATGGAAGATTGCGTTTCTCTCGTGTCTGGAAAGATGGGAACGATTATCGGCGCTAAAAACGAGAATCATGCGAACGAATAAACGGACCGAAAAAATTAGGATTCATAAAAGTATCGAAGGAGAAATTTGTTTCACCGCAATTTTGGGCAATCGCGTGTGGCATCACCCTCCCCCCAAGCACGAGACGCTGTAATAGTTAGAAAACACACTAAACAAATATATATATACATATAAACGCGTTTCAAAGGAGATAGAGAGAATTCGGCATCGTCTCTTTTTGTTTTCGGTTTTCGCGAATCTCTCGTTTTTTAATCTCACGGTTATAGAGACTCCCCGATTTTCTACCATTTCAATGTCTTTTTTTTTTTCAAACCCCTTCTTTTTTCTTCCACTTCGTCGATTTTATCGCAGGATCGAAGTTTCGAAAAAAGAAGAAAATTACGAACGAAAATAAAAATAAAAACGAGAATCCGAACAACAATTGTTGTATTAAAAGTGCACAGTCAGTATTGGAAAAAAGACTTAAAAGATTTAAAAAAAAAAGATTAACGATGATGCAAATGTTGCTGAAATTGTACTCGTAGGAAACGAAAAAATTAGCACTTTGGTAAACTTTCAGGGATTGCATACGCTTAAACAAAAAGTTTATAATTTTCAAATAATGTGAATCATTTTCACAAACCATTTTTTAATGATGTAATCAATTTACATATATGTTTTTTTCAATGCTGTCTAGATTGTTTACATTGGTATAAAAAAAAAAAATTACAAGCTACTATTTTTTACTCGATTTCTGGCTTTTTCATAGTGCTTCTCCCAAATACTAGAAAATTGGGGCCTTGCTGTATTTCAACTTGAAAAAAAAGATTTTTTTTTTCTTAGTAGAGACACGTTTGGGGGATAATTTGGTACTATCCGGGAGATAATATGCTTGGTGATGTCTGACGGACATTTAACATTCAATATCGTGGAGATTTACACGCATATCTACAGGGTGACCGGAAATTCGATACGTTCCTTCTAAGGGGTGAAAGTAGAACTCATTTGCAGTAAATACGGTCGTATTATGTACTGTACTTCCCCCATCTTAAAACTTATTATTTTTATGGAAGAAAACTTATTTGGGTTCGTTTGGGTTGGGTTTCATAGAATCGTTTGATATGGGCTGATTCAGAGTTTATTTTATTTACGATCGTTTGGTTTTTTGTTTAGGTTTGTTTGGGTTTATTTCGTAATATATGGAAACGAAAAAAGAACATTTTTGTTGTGTAGAGAAGACAAATTCTAGGGAACACCATTTTTCATGGGTCACAAAAAATGGTATGTTTTGGTATTTGTCTTTAATAGCTTTTGATTACATTTTTTTAAATGTAATGTATTTTTTTTTCAATCCCGAATTTGAAAATAAAACAGTCATATAAAAAAACAAATATATAGGTACCTTTTGTGGAAATTTAATAAGCCGAAAAAGTTGCAATTGTTTGTACACAGCGTTTCGTACATATTTTTTAAAAATAATTAGTGATTGTGTACATGAAATTCGTTTCCTTTTTTCAACGTGTCTTGTAATTTTACGTACATTACGTAAAAATTACGCATGCTTGAAATTTATTTCGCAAATTTATCGATTGATTAATAGTCGAAAAGTACTTCAAAACTTAGAATACCGATAAAAATTTCCTGACTGGCGAATTAATTTTAAATCCGGGAATTTCAACAAAACAAAAAATATTATAGTATAGCTGGATAAATATTAAAAAATGTCAAAAATTCTTGAAAATTTTGCGAACGATAGTTTTTAATAGAATAATAATCCATAGTTGTGAAATTTTTTATTAAATAATTAACGTACTTTAACGATTATTCTTTTTCACTTAATTTTATTTTCACTAATGAATTTTAAAACGGTCACCCATAGAAAAACACCTCATTTATACGTTAAAGCTTGCAGAATGAATGTAAATAAATTACCGTAAATTAGTAAATAGTAAAAAGTGTATTTAAAAATAAATTGATCAGCAATAATTTGAAAATGTATATCGCGTTTTTAGATTAATAATTATAAAATTCATTTTTGAAGATGTTGCCAACGATAGTTTTTAATAGAATAATAATCCATAGTTGTAAAAATTTTTATTAAATAATTAAGTTACTTTAACGATTATTCTTTTTCACTTTATTTTATTTTTCACTAATGAATTTTAAAACGGTCACCCATAGAAAAACAGCTCATTTATACGTTAAAGCTTGCAGAATGAATGTAAATAAATTACCGTAAATTAGTAAATAGTAAAAAGTGTATTTAAAAATAAATTAATCAGCAATAATTTGAAAATATATATCGATTTTTTAGATGAATAATTATAAAATGATTATAACGTATTAATAAATTCCAAAATTGACAAGATTCAGTATGTTGGACCGTTGGAATAGATGTCGACTTATCAACATAACCTCAGTTGACCACAGGCCAATATTGTCGAATTTGTTTTCACTTATTATTGAAAGTGGAAAATCAACATTTCGAAATATTGATTTATTATTAAATCTTCATTTGTAAAATTATAAAATATGTACGATATTGTATCTAGACTTGTAAATCCATGATTTTTTCATGTTGGGCTATCTTTTCGTCCGATGGTACGTTAAGTAATATCTTAAATCTCGAATAACACGAAAACTATTGATTCTCGTGCGATACATCGTACGACCATAATTATTGGAAACGCGGTTTACTTCACCCCTAGAATAAATTTATCGAACTTTTGGTCACCCTGTATATATTTTTATATACAAATATACACACGCATAGGGATATTTACATTATATACATTAATAGATAATTTAGATACGTGGACGAGCTCCGGAGTCTACAAACGAGACTCTCTTTCCATATAGCCCGTGCTCATCTTCCCTCTCGTCAATGATATCTCGTTGTGCGAAGTAATTGACGAGTTCGCGTGTAGGCGGGCCGGGCGCTTAGATAGCCCCGAGCGTTTGACTCTCTTTCCTTTCATATATATTCACCATCGTCTCCATACACTCGATCGCTGTCTCTTTCCATCGCGTTCACTCTCCTAAGATGCGAAACGAGCCGAGAATCAACGATCCCCCACTCTCTTCCCCCATCTTGAAACTTATTATTTTTATGAAAGAAAACTTATTTGTTTGGGTTCGTTTGGGTTGGGTTTCATAGAATTGTTTGATATGATTCAGAGCTTTTTTTTATTTACGATTCTTTGGTTTTGTTGTTTAGCGCTTGTTTGGGTTTGTTTGGGTTTATTTCGTAATATATGGTAACGAAAAAAGAACATTTTTGTTTTATAGAAAAGACAAATTCTAGGGCACACCATATTTCATGGGTCGCGTAAAATTGTATGTTTTGGTATTTGTTTTGAATGGATTTTCATTACATTTTTATAAATGATTATTACAACGGAGTGGATTTCCGGATCGTTGAACATGGAGTTATTGAAAGATGCTGATATCTTAAGAATTCTGAAAATCCTTACGTTTTTTTTTTAATTTTTGGGAATTTTTATTGATGGTTACTGCGTATAGAAATAATTTAGACATTGTTTTAAATATTTGTTTCATGTTTTCCCTATGGGATAACAATGAATTTTTTGTATTCTTAAAAAAAAACCCGAATTACTTTTACTACCTACGTACGATGATTATGAAATATTGATTTTGCCAAATTTTTCACTACTCTACAAAAAAAAGATCGAATCTTTATGGAAAAACAAAAGTTTGACAGTTTATAAAAACCGCAACGAAGCGACCCTTAAAATTGCATATCAAAGCTGTCGTAGACGACGACGACAAAAAAAAAAAAAAGAAAAAAAGAACAAAAACTTCTTAAAAATGTATTATTTCTTTAAAAAACAACAAATTAACGCGAAAACTTGCGCATACACAAAATAAGCCCACGAATCTTCTCCTAATTCGCGAACATTATAAAATAAACCTTTTTTTCCGACCATCCAAATTAAAAGAGTAAATACTTACGACCGTGATATTTTATTATTATTTTCGACCGTGGTCATCCCCCAACCCACCCCCTCATTTTCTAACGTGTAAATTTTCCTCCTTTGGGATTCTACTTACCAGTAAGAAATTACGTGTCGTCCTTCCCATCCCCCACCCCCCAACCCCTCCCCCAACCGCTAATTTTCCAATCTGTAAATTTCCTTCGGTCGGGATTCCTCGGCGCAACGTGCTGCGCGAGTGGTTATGGCAAAAGGCGAAGAACCGGCGGAATATAATAAGACGCGCGTGTGTGCGCGTGCGCGTGTCCGTGTACCAAGGAGAACGAAGGAGGCGCGATAGAGAGGTGAAAGATTTTGAACTGCGAGCGTAAACGAGACACAGTATGGGAGGGAAGAAACGAGGAGTGGGATTGGAGGTGCGGGAATGGGGGAGGAGGTGGGGGGTTGGTGTCTTCGGATGCTGCAGCGTCTCCCTGAACTTGCCCGAATACCTTTCCTTTCGAACCACGGTAACACCATATACATACTGGACCGATGCACATGGCACCCAACTGCATTCTCCCTTTCTCCTTTTTTTCTCCCCTCTCGCATCTACGTGGTGCTTTCCTTTTTTCTTTTATTTTTTTTTTAATTTTTTTTTCCTCATAGTTTCTTCTCCGTTTGCTGATCCTCCGACCCCACTATTCGACGTCCCAAGCCTCTTGACGCCTCGTCCACACACGTTCGCATTTTTATGTATGGCCTTCTACAGGAATATCCACACTGGAATCCTCTCGTTCTCCACCTTTGTTTCGTCCTCACTCGATTCATGGTTTTCTCTCTCGCGCTTAGTGTAAATTATTTACTCATTTCTTGGCTTGTTTCTCTCTGTCTGTTTTGGCTTCGTATTATTTGTATACCTTATTTACGTTTTTTTTTTTTGGCTTATATTGCATTTTTTTTTGTTTATTTCGCGTGTTTTTTTTTGTTTTATTTTTGTCGGATTATTGTTTAGTTATTGTTTTGTAATGTTGTTATGTTTCAGTTTATTTTGTTATTATTTTGTTTCTCTCAAATTGGTCGAAAGTTTTTTTTTACTAGGGCGTAATAAAATTTATACATCATCATCATCATCGTCGTCTTTTCCATTATGAAACTATTAATCGGTGCTTTATTACTGTTATTACTTTGTATTTTGTGTTTTTTATTGTGTGTTTTTTTTTGTTTATATTGCGTTGTTTTAGTCATATTACAGTTTTTCATTGTTTTTCCCGTTTTTTGGTTTTCCTACGTTTTTTTTTGCTATTTTTGATTCCATTATTATTCGGTTGTTATTTTGTTAAATTTTTATATTTCAAAATTTTTCCCATCGTTTGAAATTGGAGCATAAATAAAATATTAATGAATCTTCCTTCCTTGCAAACTTTATTTTTCATTTTCTTGTTTTTTTTTTAAACGATTAACGCAATTTTTGTTTCGTTAATATTAATGTGTGATATTGTATAATTATTTACTATCAAGACTTTATTTCTTTGTATTATCTCATTATTTTAAGACATTTTTGGTAATGAGAGCCCATTATTTGCGCTTACATTTTTTCCCCATAGTTATTTTACTAGGGGCATAAGTAATAAATAAATAAATTTGTCCCGAGATTTTTCTTTTTTTTTTAATTTATCCATTTCGCGTTTCTAGATTTCTTTATTTTACTCTCCCCCCTCCCTGGGTGAATCATTAATTTTTTTACGCTTAGAATCGAGCATCGCGTTAAATTTTAGAAATGGCCGCAGGAACAAACTGTGAGCTTTGGAAATGATGATATCGATAATCGATCAAACGTTACGGTTCCGTAATATTGAAACATATTTAAAAAGAATTTTAATTTGAGTAAAAACTAACACAATGACAATATTTTTATACTGTTGGTAATAATAATATATCGATTATTAAACATATAATAAAGTAATGTGGAAAATTAAAAAAAAACAGTAGTTTTCGTTTAATTTCACTATATGATTATACGTTTTTATTTGTTTATTTTTCTATTTATTCATTTGGTTATTTATTTATATACTTATCCACGTAAAGTTATCGCGATCTCGAGCTGCTCAAACTGCCGTTAAAGTTTTTATGGTTGCAACGCAAAGAAAATCTTTCCATGCGTGTTTTTATTATATTAAAAATTTAAGAAAATAAAACCGTTAACAGCGGGTTTTTTATTTGCAATTTTTGGTTATAAAACTTCAATAAATATTCTTAAAAGTGTTTTAGGAGCGCAAATATAAAATAATTTTCGCAGCCTCAATGTATCGAAGTCAAAAACGAAAACGGAAGTAAATAAATATCCGTTGCATCCCAAAATTAGAATTTCCTCGTGCTTTCAATATTAAAGTTCACCTCTTAACAAACGAATAAAAATACGTCTTTTTTGAGATCCGCTTATCGACGGATAATCCGTTCGTATTTTTTGCAAAAAAAAAAAAAAAAAAAAAAAAAAAAAAAAAAAAAAAAAAAAAAAAAAAAAAAAAAAAAAAAAAAAAAAAAAAAAAAAAAAAAAAAAAAAAAACTCAAAAGAAAGAAAACTCAAAAACGAAAGAAAAAAAAACAATTTATACTCGCGTTCCTACAAAGCCTCTCGACATAATTCATTTCCAGAGGAAACGAGAAACTCGAAATCCAGTAACCATACGATTTCCCGGAAACTAGGAAATATTTTATCCGCCCTGGTGAATCCGAAGAAACGTCGAGGGTATATAAAAGAGAAAAGAGAGTTTTTCCCAAAAGTAACCTTGCTCTCGTAAGTCGGGCGGGATTTTTTTCAAAAACATGCACACACACTCACACACACGGGGCAAAAAGGGCTCTCGGAGGAATCTTTGCGTAAGAATTTGGACACCCGTTATAGAGACGCGAGGAGTGTCTACAGTCAGCATTGTAGACCTATATAGGCTCGAACCTCTACCTACCTGCTCGCTAACGAGCCTACCTGCTGCACTTCTTACATTCGGAGAGGTCGGAGCGCCTCTCGGCAGAGAGAAACCCCTCTCGCACCCCTGCCACTCCCCTAGCCGTCCCTCCTGTTCAGTCTGCACATCGTACCTTTTCCCCCTTACTAAGGATCGCAGACTTCTCTACCTTAACGTTCTACACATCTCTACCTTCTTCTCTCTCTCTCTCTCTCTCTCTCTCTCTCTCTCGCTTCGTCTCGTTTTCCTGCTCGTACACCTCTCGCCCTTTTCGTCCAGGTCTTCGCCCCCTGCCGAATGCCCCTTTCCTCCCTCGTACGAAGCAATTTATGTGCCCGGCTGTGTGTGCATACTCCGGCGAGTTATCGCAGCTACGCTCCTCTCGATCCTCGAGTTTCAACGAAACGAAGAAAAATCGATTTTCGATGTTTCAGGGTGGACCCCATTGTGTTCTGATCCCAGTCGGAAAAATAAGCATTTTTCATGCTTTTTTTTTTGTTCGTTTAACATTTTTTTTCCTCAAGTTTGTTTTTTTTCGATACCAGTCGGAAAAGTAAGCATTTTTCATGCTTTTTTTTTGGTTCGTTTAACATTTTTTTCCTCAAGTTTGTTTTTTCGATATCAGTCGGAAAAATAAGCATTTTTCATGCTTTTTTTAGTTCGTTTAACATTTTTTTTCCTCAAGTTTGTTTTTTTTCGATACCAGTCAGAAAAATAAGCATTTTTCATGCTTTTTTGGTTCTTTTAACATTTTTTTCCTCAAGTTTGTTTTTTTCGATACGAGTCGGAAAAATAAGCATTTTTCATGCTTTTTTTTGGTTCGTTTAACATTTTTTTTCTTCAAGTTTCTTTTTTCGATATCAGTCGGAAAAATAAGCATTTTTCATGCTTTTTTTTGGTTCGTTAAACATTTTTTTTCTCAAGTTTGTTTTTTTCGATACCAGTCGGAAAAATAAGCATTTTTCATGCTTTTTTTTTTGGTTCGTTTAACATTTTTTTTCTCAAGTTTCTTTTTTCGATATCAGTCGGAAAAATAAGCATTTTTCATGCTTTTTTTTGGTTCGTTTAACATTTTTTTTCTCAAGTTTGTTTTTTTCGATAGCAGTCGGAAAAATAAGCATTTTTCATGCTTTTTTTGGTTCGTTTAACATTTTTTTTCCTCAAGTTTGTTTTTTTCGATAGCAGTCGGAAAAATAAGCATTTTTCATGCTTTTTTTTGGTTCGTTAAACATTTTTTTCCTCAAGTTTATTTTTTTCGATACCAGTCGGAAAAATAAGCATTTTTCATGTATTTTTTTTGGTTCGTTTAACATTTTTTTTCTCAAGTTTGTTTTTTTCGATACCAGTCGGAAAAATACATTTTTTTTCATGAATTTTTTTTTTGGTTCATCTATAATATTTTTTGCTAAACCTGTATTCATCGATACTCCTCGTTTCTCGGGGGAAGTAGCTTCGTTTGAGCTCTCTTTTTTTTTCATCTCTGTTGCAACCGCGTTTTTTCTTCCTTTCCTTTTTCTATCTCTTTTTACTTTTCTTGTTTAATGACTAAGCTCGTCGCTAATCCCTTATTGCTGGTACATTCGTGCGCGCAATCCGGTGTAATTTTAACAAACTTGATTCTCGTCTGGCAAACACGAGAGAGCCCGAAAGATTTCTCTCGCATCGCGTGTGTTATTGCGCGACACGTGTTTGAAACGCGCTTCTCCAATCATTCGCGTTCAGAGTTTCGACGTTCCACGGTGGTGGAGAAAAAGAGAAGTCACGTGGTCCGAGTTGGGAATCTTCGAGAGTTATTTACGATGGGCCTCGAGTTTGCATCGTCGCGAGACAACAAACTTTTTTCAACTTTTTCATTTCTAATATTTTCTTGTACGATTTCTAGCTGCACGTCCTCAGAAAATATCACAAAACGAATTTTTCATTTTTTTGATGGTTCAAATCTATGATTATCGAAAAAATGAAATATGAAAAAAATCTATCGTTCTAATTTCGGATTAACCGTTTACCGGTTTGTCTTAATCATTTTTTTGGTAAATATTCGAAAGTGTAACTCGTGTCGGAATCGAATCGATTTTTTGTGTTTGTTTGGGTTTGTTTGTTTGTTTGGGTTCGTTTGTTTGGTTTCCTGCTTTTTAGTGGGATTTGCACTTACGAATATTTACTTTTTTTTTCTTTTGGTTGACATTTTTTCGTTTTTTCAATAGTTGACATTTTTTCAATTTTCAATGGTTAACATTTTTTTTAAAAAAATCTCAACTATTTTTAACCACGAGAATCGATCCTTATCGGGGGAGTGAAAGTTGAAAAAAAAATTATGTCACTCGTCAGTTTCACGTAACAATTTTTAAAATTCCTCTAATATAATCAGTTTACCAAACTAAGTTAAAAAAAATGCAACCGATTTTCATCCACCGTATCCCATCCTTACGGAGGGTGTGAAAATAAACAAAAAATTACGTTTTCCTTAAAAACTTTTTTTTTCATTTTTTTTTGTCAATTTCTATTTTTCCGTTTGTCTTGATAATTCCGAGCAGTTTTGAAGTGCATGACCGGAAGTATAACAACGTGAATTATATTCGCGTTTGGGCGTTGGTCATGCAAGGGATGAATTGATAGCTGGTACGATAGGCTGATGAATCGGACTTGAAACATACACACGTAGTTTGGTCAGGAGCGACGGAAATTCGGATTCCTGACCCGTAGCAACACGTGCTCGACACGTGGGGTCATTTAATTCTCGTCGTCACGCAATGTCACGCGAGCGTTAGCAGCAGTCAGGGTTGAGGGAGAGAGAAGAAGGTATCGTACGTCCTGCTCAGAATCTCTGATATAAACTGTTCCATCAGTCCGCACACAGTTATTATCGCGTGCTTGTGTGTGTAGGTAAGTATATTATGTCCCTTCGGTTGCGCAAACTTTCGTGAGGGATTTTAATGTTCTGTCTCTTGGGAAGTTAGCTGGTTGGGTTTAAGTTGTAACATACACGTACATCATCGATATACGAACTGCCAATTCTTTTTTGCCTGCCATCATCGATATACGAACTGCCAATTTTTTTTTTTGCCTGCCATCATCGATATACGAACTGCCAATTCTTTTCTGCCTGCCATCATCGATATACGAATTGCCAATACTTATTTGCCTGCCATCATCGATATACGAACTGCCAATACTTTTTTGGCAGTTCGTATATCGAATTCGTGCCATCATTGACATACGAACTGCCAATTCTTTTTTGTCTGCCATCATCGATGTACGAACTGCCAATTCTTTTCTGCCTGTCATCATCGATATACGAACTGCCAATTCTTTTTTCAGTCCTATTTAACTTCTGAAATCAGCTTAACGTCTTTTGAGTCCTTTAGTATAGTTCAACCCAATTCCATTGCGTGGAGCAAAAATTCGAAATAATAACAACAATTAATTTCCTATGAGTCAATTCGTGTTGCGCATTGCCAACAATGGGAGCGGTGATCGCTTGTCCGGAATATGACGGGAGGGGAGGGGGGGTATTTATTTTGGCTCGGATTTTACCAGTTTCCCTATGCCCTCTTCAAAGTATATCGTCCCTTGACACGTCTGTGGACATCTGCAGATACTCAATGCTACTTATGATCCGAATGCATCAAATTCCTATAAAATAATTTGACTATTTAATTACGATGTCTAATCGATAATACGATAATGGGGTTCCTAATCAATCGATTCAAAAGCTAATTGTGACAATCCGATCTTTCATCGATTGCTGTCTCAATTACACGTGCTTGCACGATCCCAATTAGCGAGTGACTAATTTATCTCGATTGTGTCTTTGGTCTTGAAGTGTCTTTCATCGGCCCAGACGAGACTTCAAAGAATTCCTAATTTAGGAGCAACATCCAACCAGGTAGGGACTGAAACTCTGACACGTCCTTTTTTTTCCCCCTTACCGATGGAATTTCTTCGGGCTTCTGATTAATTTGTTTCCACTTTGTATTCTGTACACATATAATTGTAGGGAGATTATTAAAGTGTCAAAAACGTATATAAGTAGAACACTATGTCTTTTGGGATTTAAAAAAATATTCAACTTAGAGAGACAAAATAGTAGAAAGTAATCGAAATGAGGTTTCTAAAAAAAGGATACAGAGGTCTAATGAGAGAACATCCAGATTTTAAAAAGTATATATTTTTCTACTTTTTTCCTGGATTTGTCCTGAATTATTTATTTTCTGTTACAAAATTTAAAGAAATTGTTATTTTTTTTCAATTTTACTAAATTATATATTTTTCTTAAATTACGAGAAAAGATTTCTTTTTCGTAAAAGGAAAGAACATAGACATTTTTTTGTAGAAAACTCGAACTCAATTTGTTTATAAAGACTTTGGAGAATCTATCTAAGGTACATTTCTTGATTTTTTTCTTTCATTACTATTTTTCAAAATGATTTTTTTCTTATTTTTCAAATAAAAAATAAAATAATTATTTTATTTTTGAAATATTCCGCCACAAATTTCGAAAAGTAGTTCGAAACTAATTAAGCTCGTCTCATTCAAACATCGTCAACTTTCCAGTTTACCAGATGGATAGTTTCTCTCAACTCAAGTAGGATTTTATATCTTTTTTTTTTTTTACAAAAAATGTGTTGTTTCTTTAATAATTCTGAAAATTCCGTTTTTTTTTTCATTTGTTGCAACAAAGCTTTTTCTGTAAAAAATTGTGGCAAGGGAAGAGGAAATATTCATAACATCAATATACTGATGTCATTGGCCCCGTTTTTCATTAGTCAGACTGCTTTGGTCACGATGCGTACTTGCTCTCGTGTACATGAATCATATCCGTTCGAATACGTCCCCCCTCCGTCGACATCACCAACGGAGGTCCATCGATAATTTCTTGCTTCCATGTCTCCCCACATTTGTGTGTTTGGATTACATGCGTGGTCGTCAGTGTGTCTCGCTCGAGGAATTCCAGGGCGACATTTTTGCCAATCGCACCCGGATACATTTTGCATCAACGTAATACTACGAACGCGAGTACGTACCTCGTAATTAGGCACATTGGCAAATGAGATCGTAAAGTCCGGCGTAACTGGTTTTTTGCTAACGTTTCCGTCATTCTCCCAATGCTAATTAAGCGTTTGGAGTATCGTCAATGAGGCGATTGATTGGCGAAGGTTTAATGCGTTCGTGTGCCAGGAAACGTAGAGGACGATGACTGCGACCGCTGAGAACGAGAAAAAGACGAAGAGAAGGATCGATTAGTATCGTTGAAAAATTATGAAAGAATATCATTGGAACGCAACGATATTTTTTCTTAATTTTTCGTTTATTCGTATTAATTGTTATTCAAAACTTGTTTTTTCAAAATCCCAGATCGGAGATCTTTAACAAATTACGTAAAAACGTTTATGCGAATTTCATAGCACGAGTCGCCCAAGAAAATAATCATTTAATTGCATAGAATCAATTTTGTGTTGCATTTAAACGAAGCCAAATTTACTTCTGTATCGCAAGACCGTTTTTTGCATTGATTAATACAGTAAATTAAAGCCACGTGATGTTGCTTTTAAATGCATATTGTAACAATTTTTTCCAATTCTTGAAGATCCACTAATTTTATATATCTGGATCATATTTAGAATCACTATTGTAATCGATCAAAGAGATTCTCTATTGGTTGATTTTATATATTTTTCAAATCTATATATTTTATTACAATTTTTTGTATTTGTTTTATTTTTACATATAGTACCTATCAGAGTTGGTTTGAAATTCTGATAAATAATGTGGGAATCCCTAGAATTGAAATTGGATTCGTGCTTGGGAGTCCAATGGGAAATTCCAATTAAAATCCAAACGACCATGACGATTAAACAAGGGAATCCAATATGATGACTCATTGGATTCCAGACGGTATCCAGGCATATAGAAACAAAAATTTGAAAAAGACGGAAGAGGAGCTAAAGCTGGTACGGGAAATACGAAAAATTGAATGGCGATCTTCAAGGGAAAGGCAATGAAGTAGAGACAGGGGGCAGAGAGAAAAGGGACAAACGGAACGTCAAGGAGGATCGAGAGCAACGTCTCATCGCTCCTGGCTCGTCGTGTTTCCGAGGTTAGCAATCTGTGTAGTATTTTACGACAACTATAAATGTGGCCATAAAGCTCTTTGTTTAGAGCAGGCTAGACCGGCTTTCGAAACTCCTCAGTGAGAATGAGAATGAGCCAGATTTGCCAATGTTCAACCCCGACTTTTGGTACCGCCACTTTAGACGCCCCGGGGCTTTCCTCTTCGTCTAGGCCGCCTTGTATAACCACTCTGGACACCATGTGTTCTACTGGTCGCACCTCTCCTTCTGGCCAAATTCACTGGGAGGGATTAACCTCCAATTATCAAGTTTCTTTTGATCCATTCCCAAAATGTAGATGTCTTGATGTCTGTCGGATCGTGGATCAACTCTATCAAACTAACAGGAAGTTACCGTTCGGAAACGTTTGAAATTCCACGAACTTCGAGAATTTTTAAAAGTATAAAATAAACATTTTTGGAAATGGCTTTCAACGTCTTTAACTCATCCATCAATGGACAGCAAATACTAATTTTTTTAAATTAAAAAGAACAACTAAAATGGCAGCACGCGTCCAGATGTGTCCTGATGCGCAAGCAAAAATATCGTCAGGCTGGCCTGATGTGGCTAGCCTTATCTGGACCTGATGACCTTGTCGTACGAAAGTCTCATTTGAGGTACGTTCTAACTCGTCTGATCAGGCTGATTTCAAGCTACAAATCAGCAAACTGTAAGGTTTCTTCCATTTGCCTGATCCAGCCAACTTCAAGCGATGGTCGAGCAACTGGACTTACGGCTTACTTCAATTAGCTTAACCGGCCTAACTTCAGGTGACGATCAACTGCTGATCCATCGATCTAGGACTCACTTCCATTCGGTTGATTCTACTTTGCGTCAAGCAATCAACACGTAACTGGACTTGGACCGTTTGTCGTCGAAAACTCGCCTAACCTCAATCTTGCCGTATGGTAAAGAGGGATAACAGAAGCCAGCAACGTTTTAATCGTTTTACACGTTTTTACATATAACATACACGTTTTTGATGGAACGAAAATAGAAAAGCGGAAAACGATTGCGCAACGTTTTCCGGTGTGTCTAGAATTGCCGCATAGTACGGGCACTGGCCGATAGTGGCGCCGGAATTTCCGTTCTCCCGCAACTATAGAACAATACTTTTATAAAATTCTCATCAACATATTTTCGAAAAGTTGAAAACTAGTTTTTCGGGATCCTCTTCAATAAGTATCCTCTTGGTGGTTAAGATTACTGATGACAGCTTTATTTAAAATAACAAAAGATATTCTTTCTGTTTTTCTGTTCTTCTGTTAGTTGGTAAATATTCTTCAAGTTTGCACTATCAGATTAGAAAATTTGCTAAAAAAGTTTTTTTTTTTGACAAATTTTAGAATCCATGTAATCCCTGTTGATGGAAGTTAGGTTTCTAACATGAATCGACGCTTTTGAGAATAGGATTTTTATTGCGATTGAAGCTTTTAAAATTTGTATTGTGATTTATTTAATTACGATTTTTATTGTTATTAATACAATTAGTCTTTTGTTTTCATCTATTTGTTTAGGGTTTTCATTGTTATGAGTTTAATAACAATTTTGTTGCGATTTATTGTGTTAGCCAGACCAAACCTGTATAAAAGTATACCCTATTTTGTTCCCAATCTTTTTTTTTTATTTTCGTTTTATAAATTGTTACAAGTCCGGGACGTAATCCGAAGCTTGTCTCCGGACCGGTAACGAACTGCCGCCATTGAAAGGGTCATTTTTCTCTCCCAATTGACAGCAACCGAACGTTTTTTTTTTGTTCGATTGCTTTTTTTTTAGTTTCGCAAGATGTTCGCGCACACAACCATACTTGAACGCGTTGAATATTTTTTGAGTACTATGGTACCGAAGTTCGAACCACTTTCACCACAGGACCATCATACGTACGTGTCACCTCATTTTCCTCGCCCAACTCTTGTTCTTGACCTAGAAACTCTCACGAAATCACGTAACGACCGATTCGAATGTTTGAACGAAAAGTTAACAAACGATTTTTTTTCGCTACTTCCGATCGCTGAGTTGACCCAAATGAATCCCTAAATCGCGATGTTCCAGTTTATATGGATTGCAAGAAATTGTACCACCTGAAATTTGCCGCAAGAAACGTTTTGTCGCTCGTTAAAGAATCGCTAGATGAATATTGAAAATATGTCAAATTGGAAAGTTGAGAAATTTTAGAAACAAAAACCGTAAATGCAACAAAAAAATTTTTTTTGTAATTTTCGAAATTTCAATAGTAGAGTAATAAAAATTGATAAAAATTGTTGCATCTCATTGTTCGATTTTTCACTATTTTTGGACTAACTTTTCATCTGATAGTCCGTTTTGGAATACTTCAATATAAATAAAATTATATATAACATATAGAAGTTTGAGAAATTTAGAAATTTTAGAAACAAAAAACGTAAATGCAACAAAAATATATTTTTTTTAATTTTCGAAATTTCTTTTGCCACATCGAAGACATGAAAATGAAGTAATCACATCTCAAGATCCGCATTGATCTGTTACCTTAACCTACAAACTATAATTTTCAATAGTAGAGAACAAAAAATTGCAAAAAATTGTTGCATCTCATCGTGCGACTTTTCACTATTTTTGGACTAACTTTTCGCCTGATACTCCGTTTTGGAATACTTCAATATAAACAAAATATATATATAACATATAAATATAATTTTCTCACCTTATAATCATCTTTGAATTCAACCAAAAAGATGTGTCAATATTCGAAGACGAGTGGTGAAAGAATTACGCGAACGTTAAACGATAAGAAAATTAAAAAAAAAGACAAAAGTATCGGAACGACAAAAAACGTGTTCCTATTGTTGTTGTCATCATGAAAGTTGCCACGATCGAGAAATACCGGTACAAATGATTCCTGTATCCTGGTGGTGAAGATTCCAACTTGAAGATAAGGTCGATAGGAATGACCGGGATTCCAGGAGGCTACAGAATTTGTATGTTTACTTTTTTATTTTTTTTTTTAAGACATCAAAAACATGTATGTTCATAGATATTGCAACGTTTACCATCGATGATAAGAATCACGGGAGAGATTGTGCTCATCGCTTATACGTGTGCAAATATGTATTGCCTGATAATTATCTACCAACAAACGTCCCCACGAATAGCTATGAGTGCTGGATTTGGGCAAAGAAAAATTTCTACTTAATGGGTGTACAGTAGGATGCCTAAAATTCTACAAAATATATGTAGAATTGTTACATATATTTTGTAGAATTTTTAATGAAACCAGAGGATATATTTTTTATCAGAAAAAAAATTATTTCCATATAAGGGACAGAAACGTCAGTCATAAGAGGGAACAAAATAAAAACCAATAACAATGCAAAATTACGGAACGAAACGTAAAAAAGATTGTGCCCTCTTAAAGGACAAAAAAATCGCTGAACATTCGTAGGGGTAATAGAATCACTTTTTTTTTAAGTTTAAAAAAATAATTCTGATCGAATTATTAGAAGATCAAATTACACGAAATATGATATTACATAAGTATTAAATTATTCAAATATCAAATTTACTTAAATATTAAAATTTCACTTAAACATCAAATTTTATTTTTCAATCATGACAATGGTAAGGATAATCTTTTTGATATCTTTTTTTAAAAGTCGATTTTGTTTTATCACGTGTCGATGTAATTGGCGTGATAAAAAATGTATGATGGTGAATTATTGATGGTAAATATATTTATATGTTGATGTAAATATGCAAATATTAATGTGAATATGTAAATGTTAATGTAAATATGTAAATAACATATGGATTAAAAATATCAAAAAATGAGGGTCCACGTCGTTTTCCTCCACAAAGGGCTCAGGTACACCAGCTATATCGACTAATTGAACAAGATAAATCGAAATTCATTTAACCGATGTGCAGGGACTCCATGTCTAACTACAAAATAGGAAACTGGGAGGGAAATAAAACTTTCCCCCGCAATTTTCCAGTCTCTGGATTCATTTCGACCCTTTCCCCCCACGCAGACTAGGAGGGGGTCGAAACGAGAACGAGGTGGTGGTGTGGTCCCGATCAATCGTATATACGCCATGAGGCGGTGAGTTAACCGCGTCTAAATAAGGTAACCAGTTCCTGAACTCCCCCTTCCTCATCCCTTTTCCCTCTATATATCAATCCCTACTATATATACAGGGTGACCAGTAACGCGACCTATTTAAAGAAATCATTTTAGAGGTCGTTCGAATCAACCTAATCAACTGGTGGTCGAAATTGGACAGAAACTGAATTATGATACCTTTCTCTTTTTTTTTTCGGAATCTTCCGGCTCGTCATAAAAAATGAATAAAAAAACGATATTATGAAGATATTAGAATCGTCATTTATTATATTTATTGCTAATTGTTTGATTTACAAGTGATTATGGTATTCCGAAAATAGACATTTTTTTATTGAGAAAATATAAACTAAAATTTAAATTATTGTTAATTGTTCGATAATTAATAGTTGCATATTCATTCAATTGATACTTTCCTAAAAGCTGACAAATTAATTGTGGTGTTGGAAGAAAAGCCCAAAGTATAGCCATTTTTTTGTGGGCATAAAAAAATAATTGTTTATTCTTTTCAGAGGGATTATTCAGCATGTACTTAACCCTTTTAGTGCACACTTTCGCCGCCAACCTACAAGTGCATACTGATTAAATCTGACCCATAACATTTTTCAAATTGTTTTCAGTAAATATTTTCAGTAAATGTTTTCAATTTCAGTAAATATGCATTTTTTCGTTCCGTTTGTACGTTTTTTGTACCAAATGATCCAAACTTTATGGTCCCAAATTCATTTTTTAACAAAAACGAAAATAAAATGCCGAAACATTCCCTCAAAGTGGGGCATTCGTTGAAAAATACGTACTAACACGACAAAAATTATTAATCAAAACGACCCCTTATGCACTTGAAGAGTAAACGATAAATTAAAAAATAAAAAGATTACTTTCCTAAAAAATCCGATTTGATGAAAACGACCTCTGCGATTGACCGTTTCAAGTAATAAGCTTAATATTCCGATCACCCTGTGTACTCCCGTACGTGTTCGCGCTGATCGACACATAAAATAGCAAATGGAATACGGGGGCTAGGTAAAGGATTTATATGGGCGTACCTACTGGAGATCGACACTTGCTACGCCTCGAAACACGGTCTCTTCGTGATCCGCGAACGGTCGTCATTGCTCTTCTCTATAGGATATTCCTTAGCCTGATATGTGCAACGAAAAGTATCAAGGAACGGGAGCCTACTGGTGCTGTGCACAACCGGGAAGGCAACAACACAGAACTTACACATACATGGAGGAAGACCGAGAGTCTTTGGATTCTCATATATACATCCAAACTCCTCTTTCTCCCTCCCCTCTCACATCCTCCCTACTCCTACTCTTTTCTCTCTTCGTCTCATTCTCTCCTATAGTTTCTTGCAACCCGTTCGCCTCCGCTGCATCTCAGTTCTTTCCAGTCTCTCGTTGCTCCTTAGCCTGGTACCGATATAGCTTCAGGAGAGAAGACAACGCGGCTCTTTTGCCGGAGTACGAGCAAGCCGGCTACTGACGCTGCTGGGGGACAGTGGACTCCGGAGTACACGAGACCCATTCGCCAGCTCTCAGAGTTTTGTCTCCATCTGCATGTGGCCAACAGCTAAAAGAAATCGCTGGAGATAAAAAGAGTGGGATGGAAAATTGGAGGGCCTTGAGGGGGAGGGGGAGGAGGGGAGGAAAGTAAGATGAGGAACTGGAAGATGCGTCGGGAGTCATTTCTCTTCTTACTAATGAGCCACGATTATTCATTCGCTCTCTCTCTCTCTCATTCAGGCTGTATCTATTGGGCACTATTTCTCTTCCTTTACATTTCTCTCGGCCATCCTCCTAGCTGGGGGAACCCCTCACTCGCCGTTCTCCTCTTTTCAATGGGGCAATTATTTTACAATGGAATCCAGATCTTTGGCTGGTTTTTTATTCATCGTTTAGCTCCGACGACCGAGCTTTTTTTTTTTTTTTTTTTTTTTTTTTTTTCGGAACTCATTTTTATTTCTTGCTTCTTTTTTCGGTATCTTCCAGTCCCTGATCTTGTTGTCTTCCGTATGCTAAAGGAGTTCGGGTCCAACCGCATTCATGCACGCGAGTGTCCATGCTATTGTTTTTGGGTTTTCGGTTTCCAGGACTTGAGCTTGTTATAGTTTGAAAATTATCATTTGGATGTAGTACAGCGGAACATATATGTTGGAAATTATTTTCTAATTGTTTTCGAAATTTTAATTTTGTAATTATACATGCTTAAGTTATATTTATTTATATATGTATATACAGGATTCAATTAGTGTACAGGGGATTCAACAGACAATGTTGATGTTGTTAATCACTCTTATTTAAATATCCCTCAGGATTTATCTTCGATCCTATTCGAGGATTAATTCAAGAAACACTCAGTCCTCAAGATCAACCATCCTTGCAAAAAATAATGAAAAATCTTCCTCTTTAGAACAACCGGATGTGCTGGTAGTAGTCAACATTAGAGACGTATACAACCTTGTGCAAAAGTATTAGATACCTCTATTATTCGGCCAGTTACTTCCATTCAAAGGAGACCCGACAGCAACTATGCCCCTGAAATTTTCTTCCAATTTTGACCCAACCTACCACGTGTTCTTACAGTTGGAATTGCGCTTGCAAACAAAAAAGAATTGAAAAGAAGTTTAGAAAAAAAAACAAGATACTGGATTCGAAGTACATTTAACTTCACCATATCAGGTTTTTGTTATAACCTCAAATAATTCAATAATTGTTGGATTATTATCATCATGTAATTACTTATATGGTTAGAGTAAGTCCGGGATAGTTAGCCATAGTTTTTTTTTAACTATTTAAACAAACCCCCCAAAAAACAAGGATTTCATTTACATTTTAATTTTTTTCAAAAAAAAAAATTTGCACGTACCCTTGCTACAACGCGCGTCGCGTAGCGAACTTAAGGGCATGACGAACTTTACCATGGTACACACGAGTGCGAGAGAGACAGTCGAAACGTTAAAACCCGCAATTTCTCAAGAATGAAACGTTTTCATACAAAATAGCGAATAGGGGGCTCTCGGTGCCATAATCCTGAATGCACACAATAAATTTCGTACCGATCGGTTCAGTCGTTTAAGAGAACAGTGGTTTCAAAATTTCGAAGTGGACGGAGGCGTGTTCGTCGTCCGGACGGTAACTAGTGCCACCTAGCCAACAGGCCCATGAATTATTTCGATGGGCCATCCCTCCCTTTCAGCCATCTACCTCCGAATTACCCTATATTTGAGTTTTTTTACCATAACTTACGTATGGATTTAAACGGAGTTCAGAATTGTTTTTTTTAGAATTATTTTATTCTTATTCTACAAAAGTTTTCTTGTTTTGGATGCTTGGTGTTATTAAAGGCTGTACAATACTTTTGCACAAGGCTGTATAACGGGTTGGAAATATAGTGTGCCGTACATCCGTGTGTACGTATTCACGTATCCGAGTGAACCATTAAAACGCCACCAATCTGCGTACGGAGCGCACTCTCGCGGGCGAGTGCCCGTTATATTTTGACGTCGTTAAACGCACGAGGACTTGTGCTGTGCGACTTCACGGTAATCTTATCGCGCTGCAAAGATATTGCACCGTTTACGAGAAACACTATAAAATTCCGTCTGGTTTTTTTTTTTGTTTCTTTTTCTCACTCTCTCTCTTTCTCTCGCCCTTTCTCGCTTTCTCCCTTCCACTCCTCTTAGTGTTCTCTTTTTATTTTTCTCTCCCTTGTTCTTTCTTTTCGTAAACTGTGTCGTTCTCGAGATGAACACTTTACTCTAAACACTGGAGTCCCAGTTTTGCAGCTTCGTTTCGCTTCCTCGTACAACTGGAGCTCTCCGAATCGACGGAGAAAAATCCCCGAGATTTTTTCTTCTCCCTCCTTCGCCGTTCTGTGTTTTCACTGCGGAGGAGAACTTTACGACGTTTCTTCGTGACTATTTTTTTTTTTTTTCGGCCATTTGCGAGTAATTCGGCGGCAATTGGCCGCGATCCTCACAATTTGTAGGGTTATTTTTGGTACGAGAATTTTGGCAACGAGATCGGCGTGACGATTTCGGACTTTAGGAATTTTTGAGAGATTGATGGGACCATCCTTAAAGCGCGCAATGGATATTGATCTTTTCAATATGCTAATCATTTCTTTTCGGATTCTCAAATGAACATTTTGAACTTTTTTTCAGAAGCTTTGTTGGAGGACCCTTTTATTAAAAGGGCCCACCCAAACAAATCCATTGAAATACTACTTTCAGGTGTACAACCATTCTAGGATTATGAAGAAAAAAACTGTTTGTTTTTATTGGTTGAATAATTTCTTCACTTTATAAAAAATAATAGTAAAAGGCAGAAATATTTAAATGTAACACTTTTACATTCGTTTCTGTAATTTTACACTTTACAAAAATATTTAAATTTTGCACTTTTTAGTTTTTTTTCGCGACTCCAATGTCGCTGAAATCCTTCATCATCTATCAGAATCTAAAACGGTTCTTCTCGTCGCATTCTGTATTTTGAACTTTTTAAACCGATTTTGGACAATTATTAAAAATTCGTAGGGCTTAGAGAAATATGAATTTCATCTTGAGAGATCTTAAGGGATTTTTATGGGAGTATAATAAAAGGAATAGGAATTATTTTTAGAGGGTTTATTCAGCATATATCTAAGTATATAAATTTAGTATTATTATTATTATTATTATTTTAATTTCTCTTGAAAATAGCGGCAAGAGAGTCAATTTTTTATTCGATCTTTTTAGAAAAACCCCTAGCGGGTAAATGTCGCATTAAGGAGGTTCGGTGATTAGAGCGACTCCTACATAAGTCTGAATTTTTTTAATATCATTTTCGAGACCTTCCTTGATCAGCATTGACAAGATATTAATTATTAATGTTGGTGAATTCTTCATACGTAGACAAGAAAATGTGTCTGTTACTTCATTCATCGATTTTTTTATGTTACTTAGAGCCAAGAAATAAAAAAAAATGATAGTCGGATCCGTTGAATCTTCGTGATCAACAAGGCAACTTGAATTGTCATGTTTACGGCAATAATAAGCAATAAATTCGGAAATAGTAGCATGGAGAAAAACACATAACATTTTTTACGAGCATTTGAATGCTTGAAATTGTTTTTTTACCTTCATTTATGTTTATCTTTTAATATTCTTTTCATACCGTAATAGCATTATTCAAGCAATAAAAATTAAAAAAAATTTTTTTTTCACAATCCCGGAGCAGTTTTACCTATTAAAATACCAATAATATTCTTCCGAAATATTTCATTCCCTATACTTATCTGAAAGAACTCAATAGTGAGTAAGTAACGTGTTCGCTATGATTGACAAAGTGGGGTTTCGGAAGGATGAACCAGAAAACCATTATTGGTTTTATGATGTTGAAGCATTTTTAAGCAGTTAGAAAATAGAATGATTGTTTCAAAACCATAGGTGGTATACGGTGACGTTAAAAAATTATAAATTAATAAAAATCGTATAAACCAATAGCTTCAAAAATAGCCCTTAAAGATAGCTTAAAATAGCTCTTAAATAGCTTCAAAAATAGCCATAAATAGTCCTTAAAAATAGTATAAACAAATAGCTTAAAAAAATCCAAATAATCCTTAGTTCTTATTAAGGAATCGTCACAGTGTGACACTTCGAAAAATCATTGATTTTCGCAATTTTTTTTTTAAATGTTGTAATAAACTGATCGATCTGTTTTTTTTTTTAACAAATAAATACATTCATGCCGAATACAGAATGATTTTTTTACGTTTATATATTGAGTATATGATAATGAAATAAATTATTGAAATGACACATAAAAAAAGAAGGTCCAGAGCGAAGGTCCACTTTTCCGGCCACAATTTTGATGTCAAACAAAAATTTGAAAAAGATTATTAATCTGTAGGAAAGTCGCCATTGCGCTATCGAGGTTTTTTTAATTTGACAAAATGTCGGCGATTTGAACAAAAAGTATCAAATTTAGCCCTTTTATGCGACAGTTTTTCGTCAAAAAAAAAAAAATGGAAGATTGAAAAAAAAGTTTTCATAGCCCAGTAGAAAATGACATAAAAAATGTGATCCCAAAATTGGAAATAGATACCTTCGAAATTCTTCCTTTTGAAAATTTGAGAGTATGTTTAGAACAGTGTATTCTATATATTTAATAATCCAAAAAAAAAAAACGATTTTTTGAAAATTTCACACTGAGACGATCCCTTACATTCCTATTTGAATTCCTATAGTCAAGGATCCAGGAACTCACCAACGAATTTCTGGTTCCGTTTTTGCTTTTCGATTTGCGCATTAAATATTGGCGCTTCATCAGTTCCATATCCCATTTCTCATTAGCCCACAGTTATCAGGCTTCACGTTAGGTCTCGTTAAACTTTTCTCGCCGTTAGAAATTTAGGCTCGGAGGATTCAGGGCCAAGAGTATGAAACGAATCTCTCTCTCTCCCTCCCTCGTCGTTTTTATACTCCACACTCCCCTCCCTCCACACCACTTCACTCCTCAACTGAGATGAAGAAGAAACGAGAGGAAGGGAGTAACAGAAAGCATAGTGTTGGAGAGTAGCTGATGATGGTGCTCACTGGTGGTTCGGTCTTCCTTGCATTATACCACGTTCCTCTTCTCCTATGGCAAGACGAGTGAGGGAGGGAGAAAAAGAGAGAGAAAGAGAGGGAGGGAGAGGGAAAGAAAGAGCGTCTATATTGTGTGGCGTCGGCCTTGCGGCGTTGCCGTTTCGTCTTTTCGTATCTTAAACTTGCGTATACACGTACACACGTATCGAAGTTTTGTACATATACAGGGTGACCCAAAATTCAACACGTTACTTCCGAGGGATCAAACTAGACCTCATTTGCAGTAATTTAAGTTATATAATATTTTGTACCAAAATAAATTGTTTATGAGTAATTAAATATTTGATGATTTTCGTTGAAATGTCAAATATTTAATTAATGGTATGTATACAGGTTTACTCAAAAGTCAAAATATTCATAATTCAAAATGTTCCTTCCAGGAATAAAATTAGAGCTTACTTCCAGTAAATTTAGTTATATAATATACCGCACGAAAACTGATAGTTTTTATGTAATTCAAGATTTAATGTTTCTTTTTTTTAAATTGAAATATTAAAAATTTGATTAGAAGTATATATATAGGGTGACTGAAAATTCGATACATTTCTTCGAACGGGAGCAACTAGAGCTCATTGGCAGTAAATAAGGTTATGTAATATACTGCACGAAAAACCAAGAGTTATTCTGTGTTGTTAAGGATTTGATGATTTTTGTTAAAACATTAAACATCGAAGCTCTCTATAAAAAATGTTCAACGTTTTAAAGAAAATAAATAAAATATGTTTTTTCTTTCGCTAAAAAGCGTTTTCTGATAAATTGCAAACGCTTGCAATCTTTGTTTCATTTACGTTTAGTTACAATAAATATTGAAATAATTACAAGCTTCGTCTATGTGAACGATAATCATCTAAAAATAATGAACCGAATTTTTCACACAAATTACGTTAATAATTTCCTTATCTTATTAGCTTTCCACATAATACCGATTGTTCTTTCAAAAAATTGTTTTAATTACAAATTCAGAAGTAAAATCATTAACCTAAAAGAATAAACCAAATTTCAAACTACTACCAAAATTAACTGAATTAATAATCAAATAAATCAACAAAAACGTGTAAATAAAATTCCTTTAATTAGTAAACTAAATATATTTCGTTTAAACGTATCAAATTTAATGTTATCAATGAAAAAAAAAATCATAAAAATTGAAACGTATATTTCTCGATACAGATTTTCGTCCAGTACATTATATTACCTTATTAACTACAAATCATTCGCTCTATTTTTACTTTATTTACAACAATTAATATCCACTATTACTTTTTAGTTCTTAGTAAGAATGTACTGAATTTTTCGTCAGCCTGTATACGCGTATGGGAGTTAGGTAAAGAAGCAGAAACGGCGACACGGTGCCAGCGCCACGAGGCGCTCATGGAAAAAAAGGCTGAAGCGTCGACGTCGCCACGACGCCCCGCGAACTTTGGCGACCGCAGGCCTTCCCCCGCTTTTTAAAATAAATTCACGATCGCGATGCTCAGCCTCGACTGCTAAGAAACTTGGGCTATGGCAAGAGAGGGACGGATGCTGGGGGCTGAGAAAGAGCGTGGGAGAGGAGGGACCGGGGGGGGGGGGGTGAGAATGACGATGAGCCTGGAGGCTGTGTACTCCGGGGCACACACGCGTGTTAGCTCCTGACGTGAAATTCCTCTCGTCACTCCTTTCTCTCTTTCGATCTTCGTCTCTCGGAGGATCCGCCTGTCTGACGCGCTCTTTTGCTCTTTGTAAATACGGGAGGAATAAAAGACGCACGTCGGTGAATGAGGCAGGTTGAAATATTGTAATTGGAGCAAACATTGGTGATGGGTGGACCGTGCTGATGGAAACGAAAAGTGATCGAGTGATGAATTTGAGTAAATGGTTCTGGTGGATATTGGAACCGTGAATTAGTTTTGAAGGCATTTTTAGAAAAATTACTTGGTTACTTACTTGGTAAGCATTTCTAGTAAAATTCAGTAAAATTACTTACTGGGTAAGCATTTTTGGTAAAATTTAGTAAAATCACTTAATTACTTACTGGTCAGTATTTTTAATAAAATTTAGTAAAATTACTTAATTACTTACTGGTAAGCATTTTTAGTAAAATTTAGTAAAATTACTTAATTACTTGCTGGCAAGCATTTTTAGTAAAATTTAATAAAATTCCTTAATTACTTACTGGTCAGTATTTTTAGTAAAATTTAGTAAAATTACTTAATTACTTACTGGTCAGTATTTTTAGTAAAATTTAGTAAAATTACTTAATTACTCACTAATAAGGGGCGCCTCAAATAGGGCCATCGTAAGGTTTTTGAGGACTCATCCCTTGCATCCTTTGTCGGGAAGACCTTAAAAATCTTATATATATATTATTAACCTCGATAATAAGTAAAAATTAGGATGAAAAAACGTAAGAGCACAAAATATAATAAACTATATTTTACTTATATTTTAATTATATTTTCATTCAATATAATACATTATATTTGACACTTACAAATCTGTTCAAAAATCGCATACCTACTACACTTATTACCTTCCTTCATACGTGGCATAATGCCAGCGGACATATTTGAACAATACCGTTCGGTTTTTATTTACATTTTTATAGTGACTATTTTCCGCTGAATCCTTTTCATAGGATGAATTATATTTTTCGAACTACACGCGTACGCATGGTTTCCACGTGGCGTTTGAGCAACTTTCATGGCCCTCGTTATTTTGCCTTTAATGGCCCTCAGCAGCGAACTGTGACCGGCCAGTGAGGGCCCGTGTTAGGCTACTCCATTGGGACCCTAATAAAGTTAGGCAAATTTTATATCGGTCCCACCAAAGTCCTGTTCAAATTATTTATATTTTTATTCAAAGTATTTTTCATCGCTAACCGCTACTTGCATTTGGCACAAGTCTTCGTAAACGTTTCCAATTCTTAACTTCTGGAATTCATTTCCGATCCAAAGATCTCATCGTTGACCAGCTGAAAATGCTTGTTTCCTTGTGACGTTTTTCGATTAATGAAATAAATATGCGGGTCGCGTTGATGATCATTGGCCACTATAATGCGGGTCACTTGACCAGGACACGTTAAATGTCTTTCCTTCCAACTTTTCATTTCTCCTTGGACTTCTCAACGAAAATTTGATGTTTGAAAATATTTCGTTCCCTACCAACGATAGAAATTTCAGACCCATTGGATATTATGAATCATGATCATCAATGAATTTATGATTAATTTATAATCAGTAATTTATAAACGTCAATTTATTTTAACGCATATTGAATTGTGAATCTAATTGGTTGAACAATTATGAAATTATGAATTGTTCGCTCCAATCGATCAAGTATTAAAACCTAAAGTGTTTCATCGAGCATACATTTTATTGGACATCACCGATATAACTTTGATAACATCGATGGGAATGTAATCGATCCATTAATGATTTATTATCAATTACGAAATCATTATGTAATTGGTGATTAAATTAGTATTGAAAAATTATCATTATGCATATTTAATTAAGAATCTAGTCGATTGCTTTCTTTAATTATTTTCTTGAATTTACTTTCTTTCTTTAATTTAAATAATAAATTATTTATACCTAGATATTCATTCCAGTTCCGTGTCTAATCTTCCTAGAATTCACCTTCATTGTACTCAATCGAATCAGTAAATCCCCAAACCTTTTTTTGTCGAAGAAATATTTAATCAAAATTGATAAAATCATAAGACCTGTGAAAAAAGAAATTAACGAAAAATATGTTAATTCCCTCCATCTCCGTCTTCTGATACAAACAAATAATTTATTGGTTATGTCTGTTAAGCTCTTTTCCTCATTTTCCCTCTTTTTTTCTCTCTCCTCCACAGCAGTCCTAATTACCCAGCCTTCATTACTCAATCCGGCGAAACCGTTTCCCCTCCAGATCTCGTCAATGTCATTCCACCACAGTTCTAAAACGATAACGTATTTGCGAATATAAACTTTTCGACGTTTCTCCACGGATAGCTCTTTCCGGATAAAATGAGGGAAAGACGAGTCATACATGTAGGAGAGAGGTCGATGGACGGCCACATCGTTCCAATGCGCGCGCATGATCATCCAAACACCCGCCCATCTTACTCCCCCGCAAACTTGGCGAAATTCCACGGTCCGTTTATTTCTTCGTAAAAGTAATCGCCAATCTGAATAGATAGCGGGAAAGAGTAGAGAGAGTGGGAGGGAACGAGAACTATATATCAGCTACTGTGATACTGTTCTTCCGATCCTAAGTTGTTTCAGTTACCGAACCATCGACCATTGACCAAATACTCACGGGGAGTGGGGAATCATATTTTTACATTTAAAATAATCTCAAAAAACCAAAATTCCAAAATATACTGCATCTACGAATCGTGGATGCACCTGCCAAAATCGTTATGTGTATTAAAATTGTTTTTTTTTTGCTTTTCGCTAGATGGCTTTAACGCTTTGCGGTCGGAATATTTAATTTACTTTAATTTTATTTTATTCAATTCAATTTTATTTTATTTTATTTAAATTAATTTCTTTGAACAATCATACATTGTTGTCTCGTAAGTCAACCGGAAATGTTGAATCACGAGGTCATTATTTTTTTTATTCATTCATCAATTTTGATCGACTTCTACGACGATTTAAAAATGTCCTCGCTGCGGAGATACAGACCGCAAAAGGTTAAAATCGAATTTTCCATCGAGTACAAAAACAATTATGTGTTATTTCTCTCTAAAAATTGATTTGACAAAACGTTGATAAGTCCATCGATCATTAAATGAAATAATTTATTGTTTCCCCTAAAAAATTGAGTAAAAACGTATAAAGGTTTTGGCAAGCGTAACGACGAAATATTGAGGATTTAAACATTTCGCTGTCGCGCTCGAATCGAACCTATTGTTCAAATTTTATATAAACAAAATTGTTGAAACGATATCAGGCAACTCTCAAAGTACACTATTTTTTTGTCCTTCACAAATGTGCAGCGTTACAGCTGACCCCTTAATAATAATATTGGAAGTGGTTCTAGCGATTGCAAAAAATCTGCGTAAAGTACTACTGGGTAACTATTAAAAAGCTGCAAAAATTGGGAAAATTTTAGAAAATTTCACTATAATTATTTTATCTTATCTTTAGTGATGAATTATTCAGAAATAAATGGTAAACTCACTATGCATTCAGTTGTTTTTTTATGCGTAGCATTTTTGCAATGTTTAAGCATTGTATAAGCAACGAAGGAAAAATAATCTTTTCGAAATCACAGATCGTTAAGGGGTTGTATAAAAAGTTGATGGAAAAAATGAAGATATGTTCGTGAACTTTTTAATGGACGTTATTAACGTTTTATTGGAAATAACTGAATACAGTTAGGTGGAACTGGTCTCGGAGAACAAAATTGGAATTTTAACAATAAAAAAATATCGACAAGTAAGACTTATGGCCCTTCTCCCGAAAAGCTTTTTTCTAAGAGGTTTGCGGTGAACATGATTAAAGACGAACTGCTCAACTGAAATTTAAAAAGTTAAAAAATCTGTCAACCGGAATGTCATTCGGTGTACTTGAATGGTTTTTTTTAACTAAAAATACTTTCTTTTAACGCAAGAAGCATTTTGCAAAAATAATCGATTTTTCAGGTGTTGACAATTTCGAACAAAAAATTGTTTAAATGGATCGCACATTTCTTAATGAAATAGTAACGGTTCGAGTACACGATATTGTAAACATCAACAATAAAAAAAAATAATGAAGATCGGTTGAAAAGTTTTCGAGTTATCACGTTCACGGCGACGGTACTTTAAAAAAAAATCCGTTCCGAGATAATCGCTATTAAAGCTTGTGTTTACTTCATTCATGTCTCATACTTGCAGTAGAAAACGCGGCAAAATTTATGATCTAGTGCTCCGCTCTGAAAAAAATTCCGTGCAGATGTTTTCGAAAGTATATACTTTTAGAATATGCTATACAAAAAATTGTTGATTTTTTGAGCCCCAACTTGATACATAAGCCCTTAATTCACATCTGTTATAAGTGCATGTAGTATTCGAAGAGAAAGAGAACGACCGTGACGGGATCGAGCGAGTCATCCATTTTTTAAAGAACAAATGAGTACAGTCCAAAAGTGGAGTAGCTAGTTGCGATGCAACATTTAATTAATAGTTTTTTGATTGATTTAGAGACACCAATGATAAAATAATAGGAAAAGTAAATAAATATTTTAAATTTCTGTTTAATTAATTTGTTTATTTTTAGTTTACTTTGGATTTGGTTTGGATTTTGGTTTATTAATTATTGGATTTTGTATTTCGGTATTTTAGATTTTGGTTGATTTATTTTTGGATAAATAAATAAAGAAGGTTGCTAATCGGAATCGTTTCGGCTCTAACCCGAAATATCGTGTTTTACGAACAAAGAACCAGATCAGCATATATTTCGTTTCCCTTTTTTTTTGGTTCCGGTTCTTCTCTTGTTCCTCATTCCTTCCGGATCTTGTTCCCGTCAGCTTTCTTCGATTCTCTCATTCTCTACCTTCTCATTTTCCTTCGCCTCGCTATCGCCCTGTGTGACATTCCTTATCGTATACCTCATGTGTATTCGTATCTCATATCTCGGGCGCGCTATCTGCTCTCGCTGCTATCGCAAAGCTCGCTGTATGTGCAACGGTTCGACGCGCTCGTGGAGTCGCCCCATACAGCTGTAAAATCGCGTTCCTCGTTTTCTCCTCGACCTACACTTGTCGCGTGCGTATTATCATTGGCCGCTGCCTTCTCTCATTTGCGTCCCGAACGCACCCCGAGATTCGCCGAGTTTCACGCTTCGCAGATTTGACTAAAGTTACCGAGGCTACAACGGTCATTGACACTTCCGTTGCTTCTCTCCTCTCTTGGACAAAAGAAGTTGCCGGGATGGTCCACCAACTGTGATCAACCGCGTCGTTTTTCCTGAGACCCCAATCATCTTCATCCTGCTGTTCCCACCTATTTGCAAAGAGTACAATTTGAAATAATTCTGGCGTCGAGTCCAGATTCCAATTCTGGCGTTGACGTGAACCAGGCGGTTACAAGAAGCCATCCAAATTACTTGAAAACGCGACGATGTCAGATCGTGCTTATACCCAAACAAACCTAAACAAACCCAAACGTATCCAAACAAACGAGACCTAACTTGACTCCACGTCCGGTCACTGGTTTGCCCGGAAATCCCCTGACGACTGCACCATTTGAGTTAACAGTTTTTCTAAAAGTAAGTTTTTTTTGCCGATTTTCTTTGACTTTTAATAGCTTGATTATAGCAAGTATCGTTACTGTATATATATAGCGTGTTTTTACACATATATCTCTCTTTTTAATTACGCAAACATCGTACACCATCGGTCGATTATCAAGGGTACAAATTTAAGGTTATGTGAAAAATACGGGGTTTGCTTCAGACTAAACCACTCCAAGGTGGTCTACAATGAACCTGGTTAAAAATAGTTAAGAGAGATCGTAAGTTGTTCAAGCTATGTTCCTAGTTAAAACATGCTACGTGATTCGCAGTCCGTTTTAACTAGGGATATGTAACGTGAATAAAATCGATTATTGTAAGAGTACTTAGTCATAACGCAGTACAAAGAAGGTTTTTGTAATAATTTTATTTTTGGTATTATGTGTCAGAATAAGATTTAAGAAAACTGAAGATTTTTTAAATTTACTTAAAATTACTTATTAAAAATTGAATAATTAGAGTTCAGTAAACGGTTTGGTTTGCTGTAGAAAATACCTTGGTTCAGTGCTGTTGGGTGTACACAATGAACTAAATAGAATTTTTTTCCGTAATTACTTTTAAAAAAATAACAAATCAATAAAAGCTTAAATGCATGTAAAAACTCAGGTAATTTTCCTAACACTTCGTTTAAAAGTACACGATGAAAGATGGAACGCAAAAATTCTCTCAACGGTTTATCGAAATTGCTTGAAGTTCTAACAGTTATTTTAGGATAAAGAGCGAACGATTCAGGAGATATTTAAGACAGGAAATTTGCTCGGGTCGAATGTGATCCATATCATCCAAGCAAGGTTTTAAAGTTCCGTAATCCATGGTAGCGAGCATGGTCCAGGAAGTTGTCAAAAATGTCTCCAAAGTGCCACGCTAATAGTACGCTACTTTTGAAACCATCGACGGGAGCTCCCCTCTTCAGTGACGCCATCTTCACGCGCTATTTTTACCATCGAGCACTGGCGGGCGTTTCGTACCGGTTCCTTCTTCCGATGTGCGGTCGAAGGACAAATTGGAAAATCGTGTTGGTCGATACGTCTGGAAACGGTCGTTCGTGAACGCTGGCTTTCCAATCCTTTCGCATAATCCACATTCGTATCCTCTTCCGGTGTCATCTAAAACTTGATGATTCTAAGAATGACGAAACTGCGAATGTTTTGGCTAAACGGCTGATGATTTTCCAAGTGGCGATCAATCAATTTCCGGGACCTAAAGAAAATGGTTGAAGAAGAATGAATGGTGAAAGAAATCCTGTAATATCAGAAGCGAAACGGCGTATACGGCAGCGCTAGTGTATAATAATGCAAAGCAGAGGTAGAAAGAGCAACGGAGAGAGTCAGAAAGAGGTCCAGAGGATCAAGAACAAGAAAGAGAGAAAGAGATGATGGGAGGGAAGAGAGAGGAAAGATACGAATAGGGAAAAAAGAGAGAGGAAGAAGTACAGCGGGAGCAAAGCCAGAAGGAGCGGGAAGCTGGCAGCCTTGGTTTGCGGAGGCACTGGCCAAGGCACCCATTGTCCGCGCGCCGTCTCTTGTTACGAGACGAGACGAGCCCAAGCACACGGTCTCTTCAGGTCTCGTATAGAGAGGGAGAGAGAGGGGGGGGGGGAGAAAGAGAGAGAGAGAGAGAGAGCGAGAAATGAAGAGCGAGAAGGGGGGAACAGGGTGAAGGAAAGAGGCAGAACTCGCCAGGCAAACGAACCCACAGCTAGACGGAGAAGAACCCAAGAGCACAAGGGGGAGCAAGGCAAAAGCGAAAGCGCGAGAGAGCGAGAGAGAAAAGCAGCGGTCAAACGAGCGGACCCAAAGCAGGTCCCGGGCTGCTTTCCAAGCACCTCTTGTTTCTCCCTTTCGTTTCCTCTCGCCATCGGGCCCAGGGAGGGAGGGGCCCCAAAAGAGGTTATATGGAAGACGAGTAAGAAAGACCCAGGACGTGTAGGACGAGAGCGGAAGAGAGGAGAGAAGAGGGGACCCCAAGGAGCCGAGTAAAAACCAAGAGTGTTGTTGTACGGTTCTTGAGGCCCCAAGGCAATGGGTCTTTGCCTCTGGGTCCTCTCTGGCTTCTCCCGTCAGGAATTTCGTGCCAGAGAGGAAGAAACCGAGAGAGGGAAAGAGACCAGGCCTTCTCTCGCCCCATGTTTTGACCTTTGCCCGTATACCCAAAATTCACCAAAAAAAACTCCCGTCGTACCCACATAGTACCCTATCGTTCCTCCTTGAACCCAACACCCCCCTCGCCTCGAATTTATAACCGGTAAACTCCGTGCCTCGTTTATCTCACGTATTGTCTCTTGAAATTATTTCAGACTCTCCCACTATGCCCCCACCCTTCTCGTCTCATATGGCCAAGTTATTAGGAATAGGAATATGCTGCTGATAACCGCTTCGTAATAATTGCTCGGGCCGGGCTTCTTCGCCGTACAAGCGTATTCGAGCCACGTACCGTGGTATGTCCGGGACGGATGTTTATGTAGTCGCGCGAATTACGACGAGATGTATATACCACTATAGACCGGGATATACGCGCGGTTGGGTATCCTGCCTTCCACGGATATCCTTTACCTTACCCGTGTGTGGGTGTCATTTATATTCTTAAATATGAGGAAACGTGATTTTTATGATACGCCGTTTCGAGGACGCCCCAGCAGTAACCCATTTTAATAGTAGTACACATTTTACGCATTGACTGCGTTCCAACCGATTTTCGAGCCAGCCGGACGCAGTCAATGTGAAATATTTTCGGCGCTGGAAATCGCGGTTACTACAACAGCGTTCAAGCATTTTCGTACGAAGGCCTCTACAAGGATCTCTCGTTAGAAATAATCAACGGTTCAACGTATTGTAGAGTCTTCAAAACAGCCGGATGCTGGCAGCCAACGCTGGCAGCCAACGTTGGAAAATTAGGAGGGGTCTTTCGTATAAACTGCACGTGTAAATACCAAACCGTGTGGCACCAACATTTGCTCATACATAGTGGAGAAGCGTCGGGGCAGGAGGGGGGGGGGGGGGGCAGGAATCCGTAAGGCCCATTACACGAGGGTGCGCCCGTACGGACATCACCAAGGCCCGACGGCCATATTTCCATACATACATCGTGTCTGACCTTTGTACGACATACGAAATCCCTTTTGGTTTCGTAGTTGTACAAGATCATTGCTATGTAATTCCGTGTTACTTGTGAATCGTTAATTGGATTGCATCTTCTTACGAATAAATTTCTTACGAAGCAATCTTTAAAGTGGAGACGAAAGAGGGGGAGATTGGAAGACTGGCTGAATGATGAAGGACTGACGGCGTCACTCATCGTTGATGGCGATTTAATTTGGACGTAAAGACGTAATATGTGTCGAAAGGTTAGTAAGGGTTGCAGAGGGTCACTATGGAGAAACGTCATCAAGAAAAGGGTTGTAAAAGAGACTTAGGGCGAGCTGGTCGAACTTTTGATGTGAAATGGTTTTGGTTGTCTCTTATCTCAATGTGTGTTGTAATTTTAAGATTCGACGTATACATCTTTGGCCTTGGATTTTCTATATTGTTTTATGGTTTTACAATTTTTACCCTAAATCCAGTTTAGGGTAAAAATTGAAATATACCAGGTGTGGTTTTCTATTGTTTAATTGTCGCACTTTAATATTTGTATTTTTTGAAACGTGAATTTTTTCAAAGGGTGCTAATATTTTGGACCAAAACATGGAAAAAGTTATCACCTATCCCGATAACAGGAAACCACTCCAAAAACAGTGTTGTTTGCGTGTATTTATTGTATTTTTTCAATTATTAAATATACAAAAGAAATAAAAATATTTTTTATTCCTTTTAATTTCCATTACAAAAATCATACTCTTATAACAATGAAATTACATTAAAATTGCAGAAAAATACAAAATAAGAAATTGTTCATTTTTGATAAAAATGGAAAATCAAAAACCTGATAAAACCTGATAAAATCGGATAAAAAAATGTTTATAAAAAAAGCAGGATCTTTAACGACTAGTAACATATTTCGAGATGCCAACCTTTTTATATCATGTGGTGTTTGGTGTTAGTACAGTAGCAATGTACCGAAACAGAAAACTTTGAAAATACGATAACGCCAAAACTATCGCTGATAGCCAAAAGTCCTTTTCGGATTTCTTTTGGAATATTTAAACGAAGGTTTGTGGACAATTTCAGTTCGGTCGGAGCGCGGTGGGGGAGGGGTTCATATAGTATTTCATATATAGTATTTCTATACGTCGTTTCACACGTTTACCTATGTGTATATATAAATATATATAGTTATACACATAAATACATCCCTGTTAAAATTAGTACGGAACCTCCGTGTTAAAATCGGTAAGGAAACAAGTCCTCGTCTGTTCCGGGAGTTTGTGCGTTCGTGGACGATAGAGCAGGCTTTACCATAAATCGTCTCGTATATAGGACCAACTTGGATCGTATAAATTCTTATGGTTCCTCGTGCTTTCTAGGACTACCGATTCTTTTGGATGAGGGTAGTAATATACCTGACGAGATATACTACGGTTGAGGGAGGGAGACCGGAATTATCACGGTACAAAGCAGTAAAACTGAAAATGTAACTGTACTGTCTATGGGAGTGTGTATCTATATGTGCACGGTAAAAGAAAGTTACATGCAAGATTTATCAGTATCAATATTTTCACTATCGATTTTATTAATCCCTTTATCTCATCAATCGTTACTTCCAACAAGACGATATCGTCGATTATGTGTTTCTGTTGTTTTTGTAAAGATTAAAGCACAAGCATGTATACATTCCATAGAAAATTAAATCGTTGTTTTGCTCTCGTCCTTGAATAAATTTAGGGAATCAAAATAAAAGTAATTTTATCGATCGAATTAACTGAATCAAGTTAATGTTTTTTTTTTTCAAGTTTTCTGGTATAATCATTCCATTAGAAAGATTTCTCAGCAATATTTTCAGTATGTTTAAAAAAAATACAGATAATTTAAATAAGTAATACAGATTTTTTTGTATTATTTGTTTTAACTTGATTAATGTTATAATTTATTACTCATTATTTCGATGATTCATTAATTATTTTAATAAGTAATACAGATTGTTTATTAACTATAGTTTATAAATAATCAATCAATCTGTCGTTGAAACGAAATATCCACACGAAAAAGAAAAAGGCCGAATAGCGATTTCGACCAGGGCAAATATCCGTAGTAAACCAATGACTCCACCGTACCACACAACCGTCCAACATATCCAAACAATGTTGAAAAACATAGTTTGTTCGACGATTTCCCGCTGAAATTTTGCCTTAAGGGCCGTACGAAAACAGCGTGACTAAACGCTCCCTCTGCCCCTGCGGTGCACTTGTTGCACAAAGGGAGACCCTTCTTTCGACAGGGAACAGGGAGCGGAGGGGATAGGGCAGAAAAAGACATCGGTAACGAGGCAGCGATGAAGGGGAGGGGGCTAGAAGGACTAAATCCTTGGATGGTCCGGGTCTCACAGTGGGCCTGATATAGCCAACGGTATATACTTTTCCTTTGATTTCTTTTAGTTTCCGGACCCCCCGTGTCGAGGCCCATGAGACCGGGCATACAAGCGTTGCATTTCTATTGACACGAGAGTGGGCTCGAATGGCTAGGAAGAAGCAACGAGAGAGGGTGTACGGCAAAGCCACTTTTGGTCTTTGCTTGGAATCTGTACCGTCTGCTTAGTCCTGTTCATGAGTTCGTTCGTACGTACGTACACTATTTTGCTCATCGTGGACCCCTTGGCCTCTCTTAACCGTCTCTTTCCCCGGGTGGTGTGGTAATCCTTGACCTTTTTTTTTGTCTTTCCGCTCCTTTCCTCGATTGAATTTTCCCTCGGGGAGAGAGGGAGGAAATTGGGGTTAGGAAACTCGGTCCTTGAAAGCATTGGCTCTTGTAGTGATAAACGTGTAAGCTAGTGCTGTTGTTTTGTATCGAGGAGGACCTCAAGAGCTTCCTCATTATTGGTTAACGGTAAAACGCAAATCAATTGGAGTTTGCATCTTTGTGACGCGCAATAAAAATCGATTTTTATCAAACGCATCTATTTTTAGGTTCGCATTCGTTGTAACGCTACGAAATTTCTTTACTCATTTATCCAATTACTCATTTTTAGTTATTTTTGTGAAATATGTTTTTTTTTCTGATCGGGATGATGGATTTCTAATTCGGATTAGTGATGACTTTTCGTAATGATTTTTGGGAAATAATATCATGAAATTAGAAAGTCATCTTTTTCGTTGCGAAATTCAATCATCTTGTCATGTTTGGATCAAGAGCAGTTTTAGATTCTTAGGAGCCTTTTGGATTGGATTTCAAACTTGAACTTTTGGGATAATAGGGAAGAACTTTTTGTAATGATGGAAATAAAGAAACTGCAAAGAATTCGTGTTGCGTTTCAACGACGAAAATTCTATTGTTGTTGTTGTTTTTTTTTTTTAAGTTTTATTTTCTCAGAATCCATGCGACGGATGCGGAAAGACAAAAGTGGAGTTTCTGGAATCATTCAGTCACAAATACTCCCCGCATTGGACTTAGGTTTACCCGTCACTATACCGCTATTTTTCACGCAACAAAGATACGGAAATAAATCGACTAGAAACATTGTCACCGGAACTTTCAAGCAGAGAAGGGTTGAAAATTTCAAAAATTATATTAATAATCGCAGTAGCGATTCAGCAACTGAATTCTAGATATGGAATTTCAGACTCAAAAAAAAAAAATTGTGAAAACACAGTGCACTGTTGAAGCAAATAAGATACTGTACAAAGGTAGCATAATGAATATTTTTTTTAATAGTAAGGTGTGAACGAATGGTTTGATGTAATGTAAAATGCGTTCAAACAAAAATGTAGAATTTTCTCATGTGAGGAATTTTTCCTAACGTAAGGAAACTAATATAAAATTGTTTATTAGTGAGAATCTCATACGAAAAGACAACAATAATGGGTAGAATGTTATTCAATTATAAAAAAAATTAAATTTATATAAAACGAAATAAATTAAATTCAAATAAAAATAAATTCATCAAATTTAAATCAAATTCAACTCAGTTGGCGTAATTGTTGAATTAATAAATCTTCAAACAGTTAAAAAATTGTAATTACAGAATGAACGATTTTTAATTTAAGATTTAATAAATTAATAACTTCACGGATAACGGTATAAGTTTTTTTGGAGAGATCGCATTGATAAAATAGATTACAAATTCAATGTTGAATCGAGATAAAATTTGCAATGAGTGCAGGAAGATAGCCAGATTTGTTTAACCGCGATTTCTCAAAGACGAATCTCAACAGTAACCCGGGTAGTGTGGTAATCCTCGACCTTTTTTTTCTTTCCGTTCCCTACCTCGATAGAATTTTCCCTCGGGGAGAGAAGGAAGATTGGGGTGAGGAAACTCGGTTCTTCGAGCCTTGGTTCTTATGGTGTCCCATGAGCGAACGGTCCCGCAAGTGGCGACGAGCCTGTTCCATTCGAAACACGTATTACATCAAATTAATCTTCTCGAATCTCGGTAATCGTTGGCGATTCCTTCTCTGCCGCGACGCTGAGGGGGAAAAAAAAAAAATAATCACCGAAAGATTCTCGTCGAAACTCATGGAATCGTTTTGCGGTGGGGAGACGCGAGAGCAAATGACACACGCATACCCAAAGACCGAACAGGAAACGATTCATTGTGTATACGAATTCTTACCAGCATCATCGTACCCCCCTCTTGGCTACCACTCCCTCTGTCTACCTCTTCGTATTCTTTTATTATTTATACTTCCAGTCGGGTCGTTGTCGTTGTTTTTTTTTTCTTTTCCTCGATCGCAGCCCGTTGAATATTGGCGTTTCATCGCGCTTCCGAGAAGTATTGTGATAAAATTGGCGTGTGGAGAAAAGGGTTCTCGGGTTCCACTGATCGAACGGTGGACTAAAGTATCGGCGTTGATGTGGTATCGTGTAGAGGTTTAAGGGGTTACGGTCGAATTTGAAAAATAAAAATGGTTTTTTTTTTTTTTCATCGCTTGTACAATTCTTTACTATCGGAAAAATATATTAAAAAGTACATATATCAAAGGTGAAGAAATGTTCAAGTATTCTAATATTAAAATTAAAATATTAAAAGTAAACTGTTTGATTGAAATAAAAATTAAATTAAAATATTAAAATACTAAAATACTGAAATATTAAAATATTGAAATATTAAAATATTAAGGTATTAAAATATAAAAATATTAAAATATAAAAATATTAAAATATTAAAATATTAAAATATTATCATTCTTGTCAAATTGTAATGTACTTCCGGTTGGATATTTTAGAATCGCCAAAATTCTTGAAAACGGGAGGAATGATAATTCTTGATAGCGTAATAGTACATTAATTATTTAAGAATTTTTCGGTGAACAATTTAGTAGTTACAAATATGTGAATTTAACACAATATCATTTCATGAGAATATAGCGTCGTCAAACGTTAATACTTGCAAAACGAATCGAACTAAATCGCCGCAAATTCTGAAAATGTGAATCGAACGGTGGTAAGTTAATGTAAAAGTTGAGAAACTTTTTTATTTTAACTGTTCGAACAAAAATATTGCCACTGGGAAAACCTCAAACCAGCAGATGGCAATATCATCAACTTGACTTCAATTAATTTGATTTCAATTATTATATTGCATATGGGAAATTGAGTTTCATCATTTCTGTTATAGAAATACGTAAGAGTTTTTTGATTCAGTTATTTTGATTTCTACCGTCGCCATTTTGTTAAAAAGAATTAAACAGTTTCTCCTCTTAAATATATGATTAATAATCGCTCTAAAAAGATTTGTCATTCCTCATATTATATTCAAAAAAAAAAAAAAAAAATCACCAAAGTTTGTGCTTTTTTTTCAATCACTAGAGTGGCGTTACCCCCTTAACGCACACCCACATTTTGAGATCAGACGCGCACAAGCGCGTGTCGAAAATGCAACGTACTTTTTTTTTTACTTCGTTTTTGTCATTTTGCTTCTTTCCCTCAGCGTTTCCACTATCTTCTCTTTCTTTGCGCACACGACTTTTGACCAACCAAAGCGGGTTGTAATTTACGCGGATTTACATGTTAAACGGCGGCGTAGCTCGCGCCTGAAAACTTTTTCTTTTGCTGTGGGGAGTCGAGACGATACACATCTATCTATACGTGACTGGTGTCCTCAACAGCGCGATTCCAACAGCCTCTTCTTCTTCTTCTTCGTCTTCTTCGTCTTCTTCGTTGGCAGGGAGAAGAGAAGATTTGAGAACCCCCAGGCATAAAACAGTCACCAATACCATCAACGGTCTACAAACCGTCTTGATGTACGTACCTTTCTCTCTTTCTTCCCCCCTCCTTCACTCCTCTTTGTCATTGTTCATAATAATTTCGAATTATATTTTTTATCAATATTTGATTATTCAATATTTTATTTTATTCAATATTTCATTAAAATATTTCAAATTATATTTTTTATCAATATTTGATTATTTAATTAAAATATTTCAAATTATATTTTTTATTGATATTTTATTATCCAATATTTTATTTTATCATAGTAAATATTTTGCAGTAAATTATTTATTACAATTTCTCATAACATTTTTTTAAATTCATGCATAGTATTGTTTCATTTGATTTCCTTATCATTTTCTAGTCCATTTTCATATTCTATATTTTTGTATTTATATAAAGCAGCGCGTACCCACAATACTATTATTTTTATAATCATTTCGTATGTCACGAGATTTTTTGTAGGGTTGCGTGAATTTGCGTTGCTCATTTGTACAATCCAAGCTCGTATTATTGTTACTTTCATTATTATTTCATTTTGCATAATTTTGTATACTTTTCATGGTTGCGGGACAGTGACCATTTCCGCTATTTTTATCATCATTTTTACTTTGTATTATTATTTTTGTTATCATTCTGTTCCCTTTTATATAGCTTTTATTTTCCATGGCTCGTACCGATGGCTCGATGATGTTTGATTCACATACACAGAGAGCCAGATATTACAATCTTACCACGCATTGCCCTCTTTTTAGTTTTTTTTTAAATTTCTGGGTCTTGAAAGTGAAAAAACAAATACAAATGATCTATTATAATAATCAATAATTCAATTAGATCGATACTATTATCATTTGTGTTTATTTTTCTATTGTCAACATTGTTACGAGTGTATTTAATAATAATAATAATAATTAACTATTATTATTATTACTCTCATTATTTATTACTGTCCCTACTCGTTTGTCCTACAGATTCTTGGTCGTAATAAAACATCGATCAATCGAACAATCTCGCTCCCCTCCCCATCTCCATTTTCCTCATCACCTTTATCCATTTGGCAAAAATGGTGGATGCGTGTATACGCAAATAACATGAAACAAGAAAAGAGCGAGGTTTCTTGGTTGATGGTTGATGGCGCTCTCGGGAGCAGTCTGGGTTTGCGACGCTGGTTAGGCAGCGTTGGCCAGGTCGGTAGGTAGGCAAGCTCAGTCGAGAGGAGTAAAAGAGGGAGAGAAGGAAGAGAGGGAGAGAGAGGGAGAGAGAGAGAGCGCTATATACCCGTTGATGGACCAGAGCTAATCTAAAAATCGCCGGAACTTCACAATTATAGTAATTTACCAGCCGACAACAAGCTGTACACACAAGATCTCTTCTCGGTCCTCCTATCCCCTCCTGAGGTCCTCTTTCCTTCATTTCTTCCCACCCTGCTCTCCACCCCTTTCTTATCCCTTTTCCATCACTCCCTACCTTCCGTAATGGCATTAGCCTGCTCTTTCGACTACTTTGGTCCTCGTCCATTTCGTTTTCACTTCTCTAACCTTCTTTCGTTCCTCACGGACCCCGATTTGGACATTTTTGTAAACGCTCCGGTTGGAGAGCCGCCATCTTGGGTGCCTTTCCTTCATTTTTTCATTTCGGTTTATCTCTTTCTCTCTGTCTCTTGATTCTTCTTTCTAGTTTTGCTTCTATCTCAGTTCTTCATTTCTCTCTGGGAGTAACATAAAAGTTCGCGCTTCATCGGGCCTCCTCGCCGCCTCGTTAACACGTCCGATTTAATTATATAGACGCTTTCGGAGATGATTGTCGTCAATTAAAAGGAACATTAAACGCACCTGGGTATCGAGACCCGACCGTTTGAGTTCGTTATATAAGAGTAGGCTTTTTGTTACCTATTTCTCGGTCTTTTTTTCTCGTCGCTATCTCATCGTCTGCTCATTTATGCTATTAGGATTCTACCTCTTCTCGTTTATCGCGATGAGAATCATCATTATTACTTCTTTTTTTTTTTCTCGTGAAAGAAGATATCGTCGCAAATGTTTGGCCTCTGATGGCTTTCATACGCGGTTCCAATGGCGGGTTATTTGGAAATGACGAAATTGAAATTCTGATGGAACCTTTAGTTTCTGTTGACAATCCCGTACCAAGTCTACCGAGGAGAACATTTTTTTTTTTATTTTCAAAGAAAGAGATGTTTTTTTTGCGCAGTTCAAATTTGAAAGTATAGTCACCCTCAAAAGCGTTAACCCGTGCTGAAGTTTGGCCACCGATCCAGTTCCATTCGGATCAGGATCCTGTTTTCCTAATCGGTATCCATTTCGATTTCGGATCGGATCCAAAATTAAAAAATTGCGGATTCCAATTAGAATCCTGATAGAAAATTTGCCGCGGATCCAGACTAAAATCCCTAACTTCAAGAATATGATCCAGTTCGTCACCGGACACATTCCAGAGATAAATGTAAAATTTACCTCTCGAGGATCTCTATATTTATCACTGGAATTCGACCAAATATCAGACTGGATCTTCTTGCCGAAGGTAGGGATTTGTACGTTTTGAAGAAGTGATTTTTCGCATCCCCTCGTACATTTGATCATCAATAATCAAAATTCATGACTCGTGTTAGCCTTTTTCAGCTATCCCCGAAACTTATACACTTACATTTTTCATTCGAATAGTTGTATCGGAGTTCTGAAAAATGTAAGTATACATTTTTCAGTGATAAATGATCACCTATTTCGTATCTTCTCTACCTCTATACTAAAATTCAATAAAACCGCTTACCAATGGCTTTTGAAAATGCCAGGTATGTGTCACTTTCCGGCGATCCACACGATTTTTCCTTTTTACACATTCAGTGGCGCCAATATTTCAAAAGATTGCAACCGCAGCGTCGCCATGCGTACAAAATGGGGACCAAATGGATTCTCATGCGGATACCCCTTTTAACGAATCCATATTCAATCTTGACCGGAATCGAACAATTGTTTGGGTTGGTTTTCTATCTTCATTTTACCTAGTTTTGTCTAGATTCCTAGTTATTTCTAGCCTATATTTAGTTCTTTCTAATTTCCCTAGTTCTTTCTAGCCCATTTCGTTCTTTTTAGTTTCCTAGTTCTTTGTAGCCTAACTTAGTTCTTTCTAGTTTCCTAGTTCTTTCCAGCCCATATAGTTCTTTTTAGTTTCCTAGTTCTTTGTAGCCTACTTAGTTCTTTCTAGTTTCCTAGTTCTTTCTAGCTTACTTAGTTCCATCTAGTCTCTACCTAGTTTCTTAAGAAACTAGGTAGAAACTAGGTGGGCAAAGTCAGTTTTACTTTTATGATTTTTTTTGCAATTCTGTGCAAATATTAATTAATAATACATGCGAATGCATGTATTATTAATGAATAAATGAATATATTAACCCATGTATTATTCTATCATCAAGTATCATTCCTCAAATTTTCAAAAATTCTCTCGATATCTTAATATCCATCCAGAAATACCTTAAATTCATACGTTCATAATCACTAATTTACATATTGAAAAATTAAAAAACAATTCGTTTATTAATTCATGTATTCTATTAAGAACAATAATTTCTTAATGTTTTCACGAATTCTGGTCGATTTTTCAAATGCTCATCCATTTCTTTGATATTCCCTGTTAACAATCGACGAAATGTTCCCTCTTCATTATTGCGTTATTCGTAATATTCTGTTTTTTATTTTTTCAAAATTGCTAATGGACAAATCATCAGTGATTTCACAACGGTTCCCAGTCAAGCAAATACGATTGTGAATATATTTCTGCAAGCTTAATAAGTCATGCTCCTTTAGTACACAGGCTCACCAAGCTATCGATCATCCAAATCATTACAGCCTCAACTTCACTTTACGTTCTTTACTTAAAGCATAAAATATCGTTTTGTGGAAAATTGTGGCTGTACGATCAGCCACATGTCTTTAAAAACGAGTGTTCGAAAATGAGGCTTAGGACCCCAGTCGACAGTCCCCCACTGTTACAGACTTTGACTTCATAGATATGCGTACATATTTAATTACACATGTACACGGAACTTGGCAGGCAAACAGAGAGAGAGAGGGAGAGGGAGAGAACCAGTCAGGACGTAGGGCGCCGTAGAGAAGAACGAATGGGTAATAAAGTTTGGTACAAGGCGTGTGGCGCACATGTGCCAGACTTATGGACAAGCGGTGAACCGGCTGTTCATTTATCGGAGATTTTATATGTTGCGCGAATGTTTAGTGGACCTCGGGGCAAGACAACGTTACGGATACATTTAAATAAAACAATACGTATGATTTTAATTATCTTCATTTCTTTTTAATTTACATTTATCAATCTTTCAACAATAAGTCTTTCTAGTTCACATAAAATATAGGGTGCCAGATAATTTGAGGTATTGAAAAGCGTTACTCTAGAAGTTTATTGGATGGCGTCCGTTAGGTGTTAAAATTGAATAACTGCCGAGTCGTGATGGTCTTACGATTTTTAGATAGTGTTAGTCACCAAAAACGAGCAATTGAAAAAAAAAGATTCCAATTTGAATATTTAATTAGGACTTTTCTGAAAGTTGACAAGTAAATAATGTTGAACAAAGTCCATTCCTGAAATGCCCTTTTCAGAAATAAAAGATCTGATATTTGGAATTTTTTTTTTTTTTCGGAGTTTGTGCGAATTTTGTTTATGCATTTTTTTGCGGCGAGGTTACTGTGCTTGATCGTGGAGAATTGGATTTTTGTTTTTTTTTCTTATTATTATTTGTATCCATAAAGTAGTTTAGAACTTACAGCCTGTTGAACGGAAACATCCACCGTGCATGTCTTTATTTGATGGCAGCTAGAGACGCCATTTCGCTTTTTTATAGATATAAAAAAGGGCATTTACTTTCAATCGATGAAAGAATAAGGTATGTTGATACCTATTTCTGAAAGTAATTATTTTATACATACGAAAATTCTTTAATTCAGAATTCGTGTTGTGAATTCTTTGAATTCAGAATTGTTATACCGAATTCTTTGAATTCAGAATTCTTGTTCCGAATTCTTTGAATTCAGAATTCTTGTTCCGAATTCTTGTTCGGAATTCTTTGAATTCAGAATTCTTGTTCCGAATCCTTTGAATTCAGAATTCTTGTTCCAAATTCTTTGAATTCAGAATTCTTGTTCCGAATTCTTTAAATTCAAAATTTTTGTTCCGTATTTTTCGAATTCAGAATCCTTGTTCCGAATTCGTCGAATTCAGAATTCTTGTTCCGAATTCTTTGAATTCAGAATTCTTGTTCCGAATTCTTTAAATTCAGAATATTGTTTCGAATTCTTTGAATTCAGAATTTTTGTTCCGAATTCTTTAAATTCAGAATATTGCTCCGAATTCTTTGAATTCAGAATTCTTGTTCCAAATTCTTGGAATTCACAATTCTTGTTCCGAATTCTTTAAATTCAAAATTCTTGTTCCGTATTTTTCGAATTCAGAATTCTTGTTCCGAATTCTTTGAATTCAGAATTCTTGTTCCGAGTCCTTTGAATTCAGAATCCTTGTTCCGAATTCTTTGAATTCAGAACAGTATCGTCGTCCTAATTTTGGAATTGAAAACGAGGAATAAGTAAAGAGAGGAAGTATGTTTCACTAATTTTGGAGCTGACTGTAGATTCGTCGAATGATAATCGAGCGAGTCCGTGAACTGTACGCGACAAAATCCATTCGGATCGTGCACGCACGAGATCTTGCATTGCCAAGGTACGCATAAGAAACGTGAATCTTCTTGATCCACGTGCATTGGCGTGGGTCGAACTAAACGAGGAGAAGAGAGATAAAGAGAGCAAAGAAGGGAGAGAAACAGATCGAGTTCATCATTTTTATTATTATTACGATTAGTATTAATCGACCAATAAAACGATAAGCCACTTCGCATTTTTATGTCACTTCCTTTTTTTGTTGAATTTTTTTTTTCATTAATTATTAAATTGAATCTCTCTTATTTTTCGTATTATTTCAAATAATGTTATAACGCTTAAACTTTTCGACGCGAAAATTCATCTCAATTATCACTCATTATCAGGGATTAATCATCGAAGATAAGAATGTTAGATTGGTCGATTATCGAGTCGACAACTTGAAATTATTATTAATCATAGTAATAAAGATCATATTATTATTAAATTTAATGGTTTGAGCAGTTTTTTTTAATGAAAATTCACATTTATTTCAGTTTTCATCATTATTATGACCCAAAATCTACGAATCCATCAATTTAAGTTTTGTTATGATCCAAATTGATCCAGTCGAGTTTTCAAGTCGAAAATTTCGAGCATCGAATTGTAATATTGATTCGAAATAGATAAGATGAAAAAAAAAATGTTTGTCTTGATAAAAATATTTTCCCGTGCAACTGTAACCGTTCGCAACATTGTTTGGGCGACATTGCTCAGTTTCCAGTTGCTCAGTTGGTTGTTGTATTGATAACACAATCTTTTAGCAATATTAACATGAAAAAACATTCCTATTTTCTTGTCTGATTTTTCCAACATGGCCTCAAGTTTGTTTGGATTTTTGTATTCTGTAATATGTTGAAACATACTGAAATATAACTTTACCTTTGTTTTATTTCTAGTATTTTACAATACGTGAAATATTCCCTCAATTTTGTTTGGTTTCTTGCATCACGTAATGCTTGAAAATGTTCCTTTAAGTTTATTTGGGTTTGTCCGTATTCCGGATCATTCCGAGTTGGCATATCGTACCCTGTGATATTATCGTTTTTGGGGCACCCTGTATAGCATATATTGGTTTTTCTGGTTGGCTCGGTTGCGAGGACAATATCAGACCCACGATGCGACGTGGGTCGAAGTAACGACGATCCTCAAGAATGACGTCGTTCCCAGGGGACCCCTTAACACATTTGTATGTGTGCAAATATATTTATGTACTTCTGTGCTTATTTACATACACCTATATGTGGACACGCACAGATATGCTTTTAGAAAACATATGTGTACCGCAAGTTCTTCCTCGTCTACCTGGAATATTTTAGGACCAAAGCGATCAGTGGGCGCGATAGATACGCGTTTCGTCATTTTTTTTTTTTTTTCTTATTCCTTCCCTCCATCTTTCTCTCTCTCTCTCCCTCTTGGTCCCTTTCTCTCTTTTCCATCGTGTTCTTTCCGCTGAACAAACGTGAGTCCAACGTACGATCGTTTGAATATATCAGCAATATATTTCCTTAACGGCGATGGGAATCGTGTACGAAAATTAGCGACACTCGCGCGCTCCTACGGACGTTCCTCCTCATCGTATTTTTTTCGATTCTCTCGAATTTCCTAAAAGCGTGTGTGAGTCCATACTTTTTTTAAGTATTGGTCACTCCTCGTATGGTAACGCGGACTCAAGATTCCCTCTCGCTCAACCTCCGAACGACGAAGATGAATTTCGGGTGAATCGATGAAAATATATGCGAGAAACGACAAAAAAAAAAGAGAATTTTTGCGGTTCGTGTAATATACGGGCGTGCATAGTTCCTCGTGTGTTATAAGGAGTGTCGTGAAAAGATTTGTAACTCGTCACGGATTTCGCGCGGATAAGGACGGATTTCGATTAATTTTTATGGCGAGAGATATAAAAAATTGGGTTTCTGTATATTGAGTTCCTCTTGACCTCGTCTGCGTTGCGATCTTTCAGATGGCCAATTTTGTAATTCCAATCTATTTTTTTTTTCCTCTTGTATTTTAAGAAGGCTATGAAAAACTTTGAGTCGTTTATACATTTATTCAAATAATTATAATACTTTCAGAAAGGATTTTACTATTTTTTTTTTTTTTTAAAGAAACAATATTTTTTTTTTAATAGAAACAATATTTTATTTTTATAGAGAATCCGCAAACTTCGTGCAAAAATTTGTCACGACGTTCTCTTTCTACAAGAAACGCTGTAGCGACCGTAATAATTTGAATTTCGATTTAAACATTTGAGAGAATGTTTAGAACAGTGTATACTATACGATAATGCAGAAAGAAAAACGATTTTTTGAAAATTTCACACCGAGACGATTCCTTAAATATCCAAAACTACAAAGTCAAATAGATTGAGCTCTCGTCGTCGAGTGGCTAACTTTGAATGGCCGAAATTTCCATAGCAATCGCCGCGTTGTGGCGAACCCAAACATATTTGCAGTCGATAGAGGACAACGCGTGCGATCGCGCGTAGGCGTTTCTTAAATTTCGACGTACAAGAAACTTTTGAAAACCAAAAATGTTTTCAATATTACTTAGTGAATGTTTATTCTGATTATATGTAGTGGTTTATCAGCACCATACGTGTTGTTATCAAAATTTAAGATTCAAATTGAAGATTATATATTTTTTCCATTTTTTTTGTACGAAGTTACAACGGGTGTGGCCTTATTAGGAACAGTGGTCCGATTAACGCTCAAAAGACGCTTTTTTTTTTAAAAAAAGCTTATAGTTGAACATTAGTTGAACATTGGTAAAAAAAAAGCGCATAGTTAAAAAGCGCATAAAAAAGCAAATAGTGAACATTGTTTTCTAAACGAAAATGATTATTGATACGTTAATTATGGAATAAATGATTAAACAAACACTTTTGTTTTATTTCAACATTCATAGTTTTTGTTTGTACTTAAAAACAAATAAGGTGGGTCCTTACATTGGTCAGGTAACTTACGTATACAACTGAGAATCCAATTAGAGTCTTACTACAATTTCTGACCAATTTCGTCTGCGTTAAACCATTATTGCTCGGACACGTGAAGAACTCTCGTCCTGAACCTAGCACTTATTTTTTTTCTTTTTTTTTTCAAATACGTGATGAAATACGATCCCATAGTTACAAGATCGGGACGCAACTCACCGAGGTGTAAACATTTCGAAAAATATTCGAATTTCGCGATCAGAGAAGCAAGAAAAAAAAAGCAATTATAAAATACGAAACGAAATAAAAAAAACGAAGTGTAACGTACGTTGGTAAAGTACATGTCTATTCCCGCGGACCCAAGACTCTTTTTTTTTTTTTGCAAGTGTCACGTTTCTCTCAGCTCGCTTGATTCCTTTATTCAATTCGCTTCTTTGAATACCGTGTGCTTTAAGAATCTTAAAAGTGGGGAAAAAAGGAGAGAATAAGACGGAGAGAAATATTTCTACGAGTGAAGGGAGGAGAAAGAAAGATCGCGGGGGGGGGGAGAAGAGAATCGATGTCTATACGATTAGGCAGAATTCTCGAGATTTTTTCTCCGTGTACCACAGTCATTAAAAATTTAAAACAAGTCTCGCGAATCACACTTCATTTTTGCTTCTTTTTTTTTTTTTAGGTCGGATACCTGTGTACACTTGTGTCTATATGCAGGTGATTCGAGCGATGTAAAATGCCGAGTCTGGATCTACAGATACAATATCTGAATCCATCAGAATTAATTATGATTTTATGAATTTCAATTGAAATACAGAACTCAAATTGGCAACAATATTTTTCTTTTGTTTAAACGAAAACGTGTTGGGTAAATTAAAAAAATTGATAATTGTTTCGATCGTTATTTCGAAATGGCGTGTTCACGGAGAAAACTTCAGTCAAGCACATAACTTATCGTCGACTTTGTTTTTAACTATTATTGAAAGTGGAAACGTTACAATTACAAGTTTTAATAAAAAATTAATTTAGCAGGCTAATGTGATCGATACTTGTTTGGGGATTAAAAACTTTTTTCGCCCTTTTAGTATGCCGTACAATAAACGAGAGTTCCTATTTTTTGTTGAGCAGGAAAGGTGGACCCGACGCCTCACACGTCATCCTTTAACATGGGCTACCTTGTCTCACCGTATCCGTACCCGAACGGTGCAGGAGGACCGATCCCCGTTTCGATGGTGAGTCTTTCCTTACGACATTATTTTTTTATCGCCTAACGTTGAATTCCATGGTGTTGGAGGTTGCATCTTTCAATGTTGAAACGCAACGAGAGTTTTTTTTTTTTTTTTTTTTTTTTTTTTTTTTTTTTTTTTTTTTTTTTTTTTTTTTTTTTTTTTTTTTTTTTTTTTTTTTTTTTTTTTTTTTTTT